>NW_010576396.1:500139-576006 GCF_000705375.1 Tinamus guttatus | reverse complement strand
GTAATGTTGATCTATTAATTGATTTCAACTTCTTGGTTAAATGCATTCAGCATTTTTATTAACTAATGAGTTTTACCTTAATTAGAATCGCTAAGAAAGCATGCTCAGTGTTGTAGTCTGTATTTAGTCCAGCAGAGCAGTTTTCTTCCAATTTTTGTCTGAAGATCAAAAAAACACCATGAAAGCAGTTATTGTTCTGGGGAGGGGCTTCTGAGAGTCCCTGTTTTTATAGCTAAACGTTGCAAAACTTTGCCTCAAGTAACTGGCCAACAAGTACTTAGGATATTGAAATCCAGCCTTGTAAACGAGGAGTGTTGCAAAATCCAGCTAACAAAGACAATTGTCAACTCACTTAAGGATAAGCACATTCCTATTGTCGTGGTCGGAATGGCTGATATTTTGCCTGGGTGCACGAACCGCAGGTACCGCTGTGCGGTTGGGAGGGTGAGCGCGTTCGTGAGAACGGCTTCGCTCGCAAGCGCCTTTATGTCTAATACACAGCATACATAGATGCATTTGTAGCAGTTATAACCTGGGAAATAGAGTTTTCGCAGCAGTTATATTCTGAATTCTGCCTTTCAACTGGAAGACCTTGAAGGAGTGTATTTAATTTTGTTGAGAATCTTGAGTGTGCTGTCAGCATTTAATTGGTTTACTGACAAACTGAGAAATTCAGCTATGAATTCATGTTGTGGGCAGCTAATGCTAGGGTAAAAAATGCCACATGTAGATCATTCTTCTGAGGAGGATAATGAGCAAGGCAGCAGTAGGATGTCTGTTATGAACTGATTGCTGAAATGAGTAATTGTCACTGAAGGGGTTTTTTGTTATTGCTGGAGCTGTGACTATCTCTGGAAATTTTACTTTTAGTTTCATTGTTTTCAAAGTAATGGTGCATTAAGATGTCAAGTCAAAATATTTTTTTCCAGTCCTTCTGTTCTGATAGCTCACTTGAAGGTGTCTGTCTCTGGAGTTGAAGTGTTTGGAACCACCACACTTCTGAAAGCTTCTGCGTGTTTCATGATTTTGTCTCTCATTGATCTTCTAAGACAGCGTAACTTGATAGAAGGTTTTTTTCAGTTGCGGTAGCCTGCTCGGCCTGGTTAGCCTTCCCAAGCAGCCCTCACACTCAGAAAACAGCCTTTAGTGCTGCCATGAGTTACTACTTGACTTCGTGGTCTTATGAGTGTGCGTTGTAACAACAACTATCTGAACAAGCCAATTATTAACTTAATCTTGAGCATTTTGGTAACATCCATGTTGCGCAGTTATTAATCTTTCTTCTTCCCTCTCCTTTTGGTTTTCCCCCTTTTTCCCCCCTTAAAGTCATGAAGAATCATGACTTTAAGGAACTTGCTGAAGAACATGCTTGCTCTAGGTCAAGGTGAGCTGCAATATGCTGCTGGAGTGTAGAGGATGACTGCTTGGATGGTTAGGACATCCTCCAAAGCAAGGGGACAGTATTCATTTTCTGCTGTTTCTAAGGTGTATGGGTGTGTGTGTACATGTTACTGTAGGTTTCTACTTATTGACAGAATTAATAACAAGCTAGTAGGGATTGATAGCATTAGCTTATCATTAGCGACAACCCTTTCCTCATCACAGTGACAACGGGGTTTGGAGCTTACTCTTACCTTTGTGGAGCCTGACATATAAACTGTCAGAGACAGGGCAAATGATGCAGCCTCGCTAAGCCAGGCGTCGGTGCGAGCAGGGCTCGTGGCGGTTGTAAATACGGAATGTTTTTCTGCGTAGATAGAAACACAGTGCGAGAACTGGATGACGTGTGGCAACATCCCAAGATTTATCAAGCCTGTCTATACTAATGAAAGTTGTCATGTGTGTTACGCTGTGCAGATGGCTTTATACTTGCTGATGGGTTTTACAATTAATCTTTACATTTCTCTTATTCTTACTCCCCTCATCCTTAGTTTTCTCTAAAATAGATTGTAAGCAGATGAAAAACAAACAGCAAATTTGTAACCTCTGGCTGAGTAAATATGACCAAAGGAAAAAGGTGTCTTTCACCTGTATCATTGCACCTGATATATACTGTCAAAGCAGTAGGAGAGAGGGGGGGAAAAAAGAGTAGCTTGGTAGGTATTGATTTGGGTTTTGTTTATTCATTCAGCACCTTGACTCTAATGGATTTAACTGAAGTTATTGAGTTGGATTGAGTGAGACTGGTTGCATGTACAGATGGAAAGCAGGTTTGCAGAAGAGGGCCGGGTGGCACAGATGAAAAACCCGCTGCGTAGGAGTTGGCGCTGCTGTTGCAGCTACCAAGGCTAAATGCAGTTTCGGCTTGTTAGCCGGAGCGTGGCCATCAGGGCAAGCAAAGGGGCTCTTCCCCTCTGCTTGTGAGCTTGGAATGGAATCTGGAAATGGTGTCAAAGGTTAATTTTTTTAGTTACAGATATATAGTGATCTTTAACATCATAAATTACTCCTCTGTATATGAAGAACTGTAAAAATACTTAGATGCTTCAATGATATGTTCTGATCTGTCTGAAATGTTATGTCTGTCTACGTGGTTTGTTTTAAATTTCTGATAATTTTCACTTACGAATATAAACCGAAGCTTAACAAGCTAACTTGGGGGCTCTGCTTTCATAAATTTTGTGTTTGTTGTATGCAGTTGAGAGATTAAAAAAAAGGGGTGGGGGGAGAAGGAGAACAAGGCGGGGGAGAAGGAGAACAAGTAGACTATTGGTGCTGAAAGTGGATCTGGTAGAGTACTGAAGATCAGTGATTATATCTTCAAACCTTTATAGCCAAGGCAGGTCAAAACAGCATTTGGGACAAGTTGGTCAGGTCGAGAGGCAGTGGAATTCCCTGATTCCACATTTCCCCAGCTCTGTTTGTCAGGCAGGCTCCTCCGTCCCATGGTGGCTAAGAACCTCGCTGCTTATAGCCAGGGTGCCGAGGGCTCCCTCAGCAAGTGTTTTGTTTTGTTAGCTCTTGCTTCTGTAGTGCGTGCCATAGGTGCCTTGCCTTGCCTAGGGAACTGCGCTAAACTGTACTGTTAATTTAGCATCAAAATACTGTTCTAAATTAGATAAGATATTCTAATTCCTTTTATGAAAGGAAACATTTATCAACACTTACCATAATGTAATACCTGTGATATCAGTTACCCTTTCTAAGGATAAACTGACTTATTTCATATACCATGGCACAGTAAACTTTAGCTTTTCAATGACAGATTATAGTAAGTGTATTTGATGAGCATGTTTATAATAACTAATACATTCTATGGTATTTTACAGCACTATTTTAAGCAGGCTTACCAGAAAATAGGTGCTTGTCTGTAAAGTCCATATAGGTGAAAGTGCTTGGCTTCAAGGTAAACGGAACGGAAACAATCCTGCATTTTGCCATCTTCCTTCCATTTGTTTTTTTTTTTTTTTTACTTATGTAGAGGAAGAATAGAAACAAAGGGCATTTCTTATCTAGCAAAACTCAGAAGCCATTTCATGTGAAAACATAATGAGTATGACAGCCTACAAATAGCACTGAACATGAATCTCCTTATACAAGAAAGGAGAAATGTCCTTTGGTATATTTGCTTCAATCAAGCCTAATAAGGCTTGTTTTATGTTTTTTATGCATCCGCCATCATAATTATAAATCCTTGACATTTTAACACGAGCATTTATATCTGCCAGGGAAGCTACCCAGAGTCAACCTTCAAGGGACGTCCGTATTGTTACTATGGATCTCCATAACAGCACTCAAGTAGGTACTAAGTGGCTTTAAAAATTACATCTCAGTCATGCTTGAAGGGCTCATCAAACTTTGCCACAAATATCAATGTTAAGTACCCAATCAGCTGCATTGTTTGAAGTACAGTCACGTGTACCACGAAGGAATAGGTTGGACAGGAAAAAGCAAATCCATATGGTGTCATCATTCAGGTAGAGTGTTTGCTCTGACACTTCAGAAAAAGGTGTCTGCTCAGCTATACTGAGGGAATAGGAAGATAGAGGTGTGTTCTGCTTTGGTCACCCATGCACAGATAGCTGTCCTTTAATGCACAATTAGTTTTACACATGTAGTAAGTAATGGGTAAGAGTATGAAACATAAATTTAGAAAAGATCTGCCAATTAAAATGAGAGATTAGAAGCAATTGATATCTTACAGATTGGGCAAACTCTTAGACTTAGTAATTTTAAATGTTCAGCTTATTGAGGAAAGTCATATCAATCTGGCCATCTAAAAAAAAAATAATGTGCTTATTTAGAATGGAAAACATAACTTGGAGCATTTGACAATACCAGGGACCTTCAGTGGCCCTGTGCACTTCAGCGAACTAAAGCTGCTCCTGGCCTGGGATCCCTTCCCGTGGGTCTTGGTTTCTGGCCTCTGCTCGGTCTGCCTGGCTGTGCCGGAACAACCGCTTGTGAGGCTGCGTTGCTACCTGGGTCAGGGATCCCTCCGTGCCTGCAGTGCCCTCCTGTCCCTTTCCGCCACCAGAGTGGGCATTAGGCTGGGGCTGGCGTCGCCTTGGGTGCGTTCCTCCTCTTCCTTCTCTGTATTTGCCTTGGATAGATGGAAACATTTGAGAATGGCGCCTACCAGTGTTTGTGCTGTGTACCAAAGGGTGCTTTTCTTGGCTACTGTTAGGTCATACCAAAAGAAATAGGAATAATAAGAATCAAAAAAATGTCATGTCTTTGGAAGATACTTTGGTGTAGTTGTGACATGTAGGTAAACAAGATGGGCTAATCACCATAGCTTTCATATAATGTATTTGTAATTTGTTTTCATATGTAGGTGTGAATGAAGGCTGCCATATGGTGTGTATATTGGTACTTTTCCTTGACAGCCCTTATTTTAAGTTAAAGGAATTCTAAGGCAAACTCTATTATGCAGGAATGTTATTTCAAATGCTTACCAGTGTGTGCCAGGAGAATCCCTTGAAAGAACCCCAAAGAAAGGCTGGAGAGCTGCAGGAAAGCTGCGAAATTAACCACCACTTTTGTCTGTTTGAGGTGTCCTAATTACATTAGTTCTGTCTGTGCCATACTATTGCCAGACTTTAATCTTTCAACCGTTTGACTGGGAGCCTTTCATAACTAATATATTAAAATCTGATTTTATGTTAATGAGTTTGGGGAGCTCTGGAAAGGTTTCCACAGTGACTTTGTGAAGTTTTTCATTCCAGAAACAGTGCTTGTTGATAATGTCTAACTGCCTTGTTCTAAGGTGTTCTTGTCCCTTTATGGGCAGAAGTTGAAGGCATAGCCTGGGTCCTTAGAAGAGTTTGTTAGGACCATGAACTCCCTAAGTAAACTGAAGAAACATCCTTGCTGCTGTGTTCCAATTCATGACATGAATGTCTGTGTGCGCTCTGCAGTGTGCTACTTGTCACCTTGTGGAAGCTGTGACACCGGCTGGGGGGGAGTGCAGAGGTAGGCAGTGATTGCAACAGGAGAAGCTCTGCTGCTCTGAGCAGGTCTTAACTCAGTGGTGTGTCGACACAAGCTTGCTTTGAGAGGGGCTGAGGATGCAGTTTGATCAGCTCAGCTTGTGTGTTAGTAGTACTTAATGCTGGAAGAGATGGTCCCACTCCTTGCTCGTGTTGCTGCCCTGGGCCAGCCCAAGCATTTGCTTCACAGAACCCGAGGAGCTGAAACATTGAGCTGCTTTTCTGCCAGGTTTTGTTCCCTGACCAAGTCCTTATGGATTCAGCAAAATCTAGTGCTTGTGTGAAGGAGCAGAAAGAAGCAGTTGGGAAAGGGGGTGCGTGAGTGTCTCAGGGCAGCAATGAAGACCTGTCCTGGCACAAAGCTCTCTGCTAAGGGAAAGGAAAGGGCAGGGACTCTCAGCTGTCCGTGTGTCTGTTGACTCTCTCCTCCAACTGCTGCTGTGGGCCTGTTTCTTTGTAGGTGCATAACAGCAGGGAGAGTTGAAATTATTCTGATTTTATTTTTGTTTTGTAACTTCATGGTATTCTGACATGAGTGTGTTCCATACAGAAGTGTATGTGCTGCAGCCTTACTCCGAGCCCTGAATTTGGGATCCAGAGGGAATAATCTGTATTTGTTCATGCACATACATGACAACAAGGTAATGCACTGTGCTGAACTTCAGCTTATGGCATAACGTGAGCCATCACGTATGGCCTGTCATTCTCTGTATGTCGTGATGCTCAATGAAATAGTTGCTCAGCTTTTAATTTGCCCCCTCTGGAGAGTTTTGTTGAGATGGGAGGGCTTCCTGTGAAAAGACAAGAAATGAGAAAATTTCAACATCCTTTTTATAAGTAATAATCCCTCCCGCAGGAGCACTGGCTGTCAGAAATACAGATATGCTTAAAAATTAAAGGCTCTTATCTTGATGAACATTTGCAGTCGTGAACAGGAAATATCAGTGTTGAAGCAAATGTATCTAAACAGACCTGAAATTTGTTACTGGCCTTTGTCCACAGTGAGGGAGCATAAAAAAGTGGTGAATATGGAAAAGCTGAGTAAGAGGCCGTTTCTTCCACCCAAACTGAAATGGAACATTTACTAAAAGCTGGGCATTAACTCCTTTTTGTATTTCAAAATTTCATTCTCATTGTTGAAAATTGTGCCTTTCTAATGAGGTAGTGATGCTAGCCTGTAACTGCGAACTGTTTCTCTCAGTTTTTGTCCTGACAGTAGCTGAAAGCTGAGTAATTTAGTTGCAAGGAAGCTTTCATTTTATTGTTCCCCTGTCAGTACCTTGTGCACATCTGTGGTGTCTGGGGTTGGAAAGGCTGGTGATCTCTATTCTCTAATTCAGCCTAGAAAAGCTATTAAAATGTACAGTTTTTAACCTTGCTAACAGTAAAGTAGTTGCTAGAAGCATAGTTTGAAAAGAGAAATAATTATTAAACTTTTATATAAAAGGGTATAGAGGGTCAGCTGGTTTTGATTTAGCAGATGAGTGCTTTAGAACAAGAGTTGCGAAGTTACACGTTCTTTCAAAGATGATTCTTTGGTTTTCTTTGAAAATCTGAAACTCCACAAATTATTTACATTTAATCATGCTTAGTTAACATTTGAAATGGTTGCAATTCTAATCTGGAGGGACTTTTTTGCTGTTTTCATCCTGTGTGTTTGATAGGTATATTCCAGAACACAGTGGAAATGGTTGCTATGCTATGGGGTAAGGTGTAACTAGTTATAGAAGCACTGACTGATTAGCCCTTGGGAAATCATAGAGCAGTTGTGGCTGAGTGAATGTGCTATTTCATTCGAGGACAGGATACAGGAACACGTTATCTTACCTGAGTTTTTAGATGAAACATTCCTTTGGTTTTCAGCATCTTAGTGGCCGGTAATTTCCATAGGTGAAGCACTTTGCTGCTTTGTATTCAGTCCCTTTCATCCAAAAATATCATTTGCTTCTCTGTTGTTGCTCATCTCTCTATTTTTATTTTTTTTAATGAGAGTTAATGTGAAATGATTATGTGTGGTGTTCTGTGTGCTTGGAAATACAATCATTTAGTTTTTATGTAATGTTGCTTACTTTTACTACTCCATAGTTTCTATAACTGGAGTGTCAATAATATACTGAAAGAGCTGTACTGTTGGACACCATGCAAAATCAAATTCTGACCTTACTAAATTATGTTGTAATAATTTTGTCACATTTATAATCAACAAAAATGCTAATAAAGTAAACTGTGCGTTGTTGCTGTCTTATGTTGTGACTATGAAAGTAATGATGGGTTTTAGTAACCTAAAATAACATGGAGAAGTGCTAAGTTTTGATAACTTAATTAATTGTCTAGGTAGGTTGTTGAAGTCTAACACCTTTTAATAGAAACCACATAGAAACCTTTTAATAGAAACCACAACAAAACGTATTGCTACCGTTTCAATTATATAGAAATACAGATCTCTGCCAAATGTCATATGTTCCTTAAATAATTTATAGAAAACTGTAATGCTTAAGTACAGCAAATGTACAACACCTGAATAGAGCAATGGGATAACCTATGTAGCTTGCAAATTGAGAGAGTAATATCTTGATGTGTTTAATAAACAAACAAAAAGCTTATCTACTGAACTGTCAATGTTTATAAATATTAGTAACAGATAAACTAGTATTGTGAAGAGTATTTTACAATATATTTGTATGGGATTTCTTACTGCATCTTGAAGATGTTTTCTCTTGTGTCAGGCAGGGTTTGCAGTCTGTTCCAATTAAAGAATTTTCCATATTGGAAATGAGAAGTCAATTACTACAATTATTTTTGAATAGCTGATTTACATAACCTTAATTGTATTCATTCCCTTTGAAAGCCTGAAGTTGATATTTATGATGTTGTGATTGATCAGTAGCATATTTCTAATGTTAGAATTGCTATAGGAAAGCCTTATTGATAACTGCAGTCTTGAGTAGCTCCCTACTGAATAAACATTTTAGAAAATAAATGGCTGTTTATTTCATTGGTGAGGAAAGACATTAAATCTTTGGGTTACCAATCTATGGGGTGCTTGAAATATTTCCTTTCTGCACACTGTAAAAAATGGGAGTTTAAATCTAGATCACGTTATTTAATTGATGGTCTGTTCTGTACCATAAAGAAATACATTTTCCTTGGTTTTTTAATCTGTCAAGATAGTGCCTAGGTGTAGATGAGGGAAGTGCAGGCTTTTGCCTTTGAGTTGCTTTGGGGAGACAGCAGTGAGCTCTGTCGTGTGCTGGACGAGGCCGCTGTGCGTGGGCTCCGCAGCCGTGGCCTTGGGCAGAGAGTGCTGGAGCGGGCCGGGCTCGGCGCTCCGAGGAGACGAGCCTGCATGCAGGTCTCAGCCTGCTGCGGGTGCTGAAACCACTCATTAAAACAGTCTCCAAACCCTCTGTAACTCTTCTGTATAATTACAAAGGTGACGTACTGCGTTCTTTGCCCACTTCTGGTCAGTGTGACTTTTCTGGCACGCCACGTAGCCTGGATCAAGCTCATTTCTGACTGCTCCTGTGCTTGTGGCCTACAGAAGGAATGCTGCTTGCCTCCCTGTGTTGTCTGTGGGGGGAGCAATCCTATCTCACACGCAGCAGATCTGCTGTGGTCTGCCTTATTCCTCTGTGTGCTACACAGTACCAAATTGTCTTTTCTGTGGTAGCTATTGTTCATCAGAAATTGTGTCCACAGCAAAGTGAGATTGGGAGGAAAAACCTCTGTAGAGGTGAACCAGAGTTGTGAACCTTCTTGAGTCATGGTAGACTTCAATTCTTAAAGCTGTTGGTTTGTACAGCATCAACTTTTCCAAAAGGTCAACATCAGCAGTCAGTGACTAGCAGACAAGATAAGCTGCTGTAGTCCTCACCTGGAAGGTGAGGGGGCAGAGAGGTCTCTGCCAGGGCCTGTCTGGGCAGAGCTGCGGTGAGGGGCTGCTGCTGAACACCGTGCGAGTGTCCGGGTAGTTTCCTTGCAGTGCAGTAATGAAATACAAGGGGAGTTGTCCTTGCTACTGGAATTCATCTCTCCCATGAGATTCGGAAAATCCTGAGCAAATTGCGTGTGTTGAAAGCGCTTTGTGTGGTGACAGAGAGGAGGCCGCTCCAGCTGAGCGGCAGCACGCGCTTCCCCCGGTGATGCAGGGCCTGCGTGCTGGTGAATAGGAACTGCTGTCCTTGCAGCAACCAGGTCATAAATGAGTGGGAGACCTCAAAATGTTGATTCCTTCCTCAGAAGCACTTCAGGATTTTTCTCTTTCTATTCCTTTGTTTTTTTTCCTCGTGTACTTGGTTTTTTAATCTGTCAAGATAGTGCCTAGGTGTAGATGAGGGAAGTGCAGGCTTTTGCCTTTGAGTTGCTCGGGAGACAACAGTGAGCTCTGTCCCGTGCTGGACGAGGCCGCTGTGCGTGGGCTCTGTAGCCGTGGCCTTGGCCTTGGTGATGAGTTCCTTTAAATGTTTTTTTCCATTTATGTACTCTGCTCCTCACAAGATAGGGTTTTTGACATGTGTCTTGGGGGTGTCAGAGGAGATTTGATGCATTAATAACTTCATAGAGTATATACAGGTACTTTAAAAATATTCTTGCGTACTTTAAAGTTGTATCTGCTTGCTCATTGCAGCTTCCACGTTTGGGTTGGTCAATCCATCAGTCCCAGTAGGTTAGTCGGTAGTATCAGAATTTTAAAATATAACCATAACCTCCACTCTTGTGTGAGATTTAATTGTTGTTTCATGTTCTTACGTGTGTTCAGATCTAAATGTTTTAAACAGTGTAAGATGCTACCTAATCATAACATGCTAACTCTGCAAAAAGCCTGCCTCCAGCACACGCCTGTTCTGAGTGTATACTTAAGTCATCTTGGATTCAATGTATTCAAACACAAATGCACATGCTTTGCTGAATACATACACCTTTTGTTAGTGGTTTTTGAATATGATCAGTATTTTTATTGTCATGAAGGATAAGAAAAAGCTAACTATTGTCTTTTGTTTTGGTAGCTGATTGCTGTTTATGATGAACAAGAACCTCACCATAAGACTGATGGCACCAATGGCACCAACTTGATAGACAGAAACAGCCCAGACCCTTTTGAGACGGAGGTGGCCACTCAGCTGGCTGCCTTCCAGCCAGTCGGGGGTGAGATTGAAGTGACTCCGTCTGCCCTGAAGCTTGGTATGTATGTCTTACCATTTGTTAACTTTTTGATCAACATCTGATAGTCTAACTTCTCTTCTTAAGATACGTATGGTGCAGTTCTACTTATTTATAGAATATATAGCATCCTGTATTTCAGCTCAGGTTTCAGTGAAGATGTTTTTTATGACAAAAGTTGGTCTTTTGAAGAGTTGGTGCTGGGCACTGGAAGCTGACGTGGCAAATGTGCGGCTGAGCCTTGTACCTCACTGAATGTTAAGGCCATCCGAACAGCTGGGGGGGTCCTCCTCCTCCTTTCTCTGTCCAGGTGGGTTGCAGACCAGTCTCCTCTAATCTGAGAGCAGAACAGATAACTTTTATGCAAAGTACTTTAAAACTATGAAGTCACTGGGGAAAAAAAGGCAATTTTGTTGAGGAGCTGAGTGTAGTACTGCTGCCTGCAAGTGATTTTCCCACTTGTCTGAACTAGTCTACTGTTGGGTTGGAGAGTAGAAAGAGGGAGATAGTAAACTGTAAGCAGTTTAACTCTTCCTTTGAAGCAACTGAGCAGCAGAGTCTAGTAGCTTATCTGACTTGCAGGTGAGCAGGCAGTGATTAGGAGAGATCCCTTTGCTGTGGGAGGGTGCTGTGGGATGTGCTGCATCCCCTGTGCTGTTACAGCACGCCTACACGATCAGGGTTTGAGGACCTGGTTTCAACTTAAGACAAGCAAGCCTTGTACACTGGACATAAAGCAGTTTGAAATACTTTCTGGGATTGAGAGCAGGCTAAGATGTTGCCTATTTACTCTTTGCAGAAGCTTTTGAGAAGAGATTGAAGGTGAATCCCCAAAATGCCTAGCTGTAAAGCAGTGCGAGGCTGACAGCGTTTAGTAAATGAATGATGTTCAGTGAGGCCTCTCTGCTTTCCCCGAGAGGTCATTGCCAAAGGTCTGCACGCCCAAATTGCACGATAAAATCAGTGGTGTGGCTTGACCTGTAAAAGCTAAGAACCGTGTCCTGAATTCACCCAGTATTCGTGTTGCTGGCAGCCTCGTAACAGTGCGTGATAAAACTCGGCAGTGCGAGCAGGTGGGATAAGGATGGAGCCTCAGGTCTCTGTGTGCTGCTGTGCTATGGACTTGGTCTGAGAGAGACTTCAGGAATTGAACTTTCACCTGTCCGTTTATTTTAACTGTGTTTTGAAAGGAAGGGGCTGAATAAAAAATAAGAAATATTTATATAAGATTGTTCTTCATGTACCTCAGAAGTGTGTGTGTGTGTTCGCTTATTTTTTTGTGTTTCAAGTAAATAGTTTCTCTAGCGTGCTATTATATACAAGTTCAGGTTTAATATTACAGCCTCATGCAATTTAATGGAAAAGAGTTTAGTTAAATGCTTCTGCTCCTGGAATCACCCTTAAGCTACCTGACAGTACAGTTTTCCTAGCATCCACTAGGAATCCACTCTTGTAGAAGTTAAAGGAGATTAAACATAGCAGGAAAAGAGCAGCTGATGAGGAGTCTATTTTGTTTTCAATGCAGAACTAATATACATTTGAAACTAAAATTAGTGCTTGCTTCTTAAAGCTGAACACATAAATATAAGGCATTTATCTCAATGTTTCTCTTTCAGGTTGTCTTGTTTTACAAGTTAAATGAAATATTTTTCTACTTGCCAATCCTGCAGACTCAATCTGGGCTCTAAAATTTAATTCCTTTCTCTTCTGGATTTTGTATCACTGGTGATAAGAATTCATTAGTTTAAAAGGCGCTGCCTTTGCCTTTGTGGGGCAAGTTCACAGACCTTAAATTATGCCCTTAATTCCACTAGAGGCAAATTGAAAAATAAATGAAAAAATAGAAAGAATTTGGTTGCATCATTATCACTGATGCATGAACCGCAGTGCTCTGGCTCCCCAGGTAATAAATAAATAAATAAAAGCTTTTATTACCTTGACAACAATGATGAGATCAAATACACCAAATAAGTCTTAGAGGTAAAAATCTAAATGTTGCAACTTTCAACAGTAGGCTTGTGTTTCAGAAGCTATGATTTTTGTTTCAAAAGCTGTGATTTCTTTGGCCTTTTAGAGAATGTTTTTGCAGACTGCCTTTAGGGATTAAATGTATGGAATCCATTATTTTATTCTGGACTTCTGGAGACTGATGTATTTCTGGTGATCTATCCAGAGAATATTTAGAGCTTGATGCTTAATAAGCATGTAAAGCTAAATGTTATCGTTCTCAAACATGAGAGAATTAACATAGATTTTAGAAAAGACACTTAAGAGGTTGTCGCCAGACTTGCCTCTTAGAAAATTGTGTATTTGATCCAGCTAAGCTAATCGTTTGTTATACCTGGTGTTAAAGCCTTTGCTTGGCCAGAGATGGAGAAGAGGGGGGAAATTATTCTTTGGTACATGGTTAAATCTTTGTTTTGTGATAATATGCTTTGCATATTAATCAGCTTGAGTCAGAGATCATAATTTTTCCGTTATGTAGCTGAAAGTAAAAAGGGGACTAAATCATCCATAGCTTTTTTTAGAAACCTGAAGAGGAGAATGGGACATATTCTTTATTTTCTTTCCACTCAGAGGAGGTGGTTGTTTTGTTTAATGACCAGGAGGGTGCTGAAAGCAGAGCCTGCAGACAGCTTTGGGGTTGGTCATGCCTCCAGTTCCCTTTCTCTCTTGCATTCAGCATTGAAGTATAGTGCCAAAGAGCATCAAGACTAGCAGGAAATTGTTGATTGCATTCGGTTCCTCCTGTCAAAATATATTTTAAAAAATTTAATATTGACAATCTTGCTGTATGGTTCAGTTAAGAATGAAATAGTTATGAATATGATGTTCAAGAAAAATACCCATTTGATAGATGTAGTGATTTGGTAAGGGAGAAGTTTCAGGCTACAAAATCCAAGTGTTGATAAAGACAGCTGGTGATGCCTATTATAAAATTTATAGGAGTACATGGGCATTTAATTTGTCCAATCAGAATGATGAAGCAGTAAAAAAAAAAAAAAAAAAGAAAGAAAAAGTCCTGATTTTATTATTTCTGTAGATGAGTAGGTACAGACACAGTTGCTGAGCCAGCAGCAGACAGAGCGCTTGTCTGGGGGGCTGCAGCTTCGAGTGACTTATGAGCAGAACTTTCCAGAGGAAATAAGGGATGTTGAAATTAAAGTATTAAAAAAGGAAAAAAAAATTGTATAGGCAACTGAATGTGTGCTTATTCTCAAAAATCTAATGCAGGTAAATTAGAAAATCCTTAATCTCAAGTGTTGCCTGAGTTTTCTTTGTTGTCATTTTTACCTTATTTCCCTTACACCCACATATATGTTAATGGGTCGGTACCCACGACGTGGTGGGCACGATTTACTAAGCAGTGAAATCTCGGTATCAGTGTTGTGGGGAGCTGCATGACTTTACCCCCAGGGGAAAGAAGGCCGTCTGCACAGGACTCCTCAGCCTTTCTCCTGCCTAGTTATAAAATCTTATAGGCTACACATGGCCTTTGAACTGAGGTGTCGCCTTGAAAGACTAAACGTTACCGTTTTTGTTGGAGCCAGACCATAACCTGTAGTTAGCAGCTTTCCTGGTGTTTCCATAAGGCACTGGAATTCCTCAAAGTTGGACTTTTTTTTTAATCTTTAAGTGTTTCATTTCCTCCCTGTATCAGTGTTGCATCTTCTTTGATCTGGTGTTATGTAATTGGATAACATTATTTTGAATGGGTAAAGTAAGATGTCACGTTATTTCCTTAAAATGGAGCTATAAAATTATTTAACCACTCACTTCCTTTATCCTGCACAGGAGGGGGCTTTTATTCTAACCAAATGCCCTTTGGATGATGGTGCTCTACCTAGCAACTATTATTGATAGTCTTTGAATTTCTTTATAGTACTGAAGTGCAGTATGGTTAATTTTGTGCATATTTTGCACAAGTGATGTTTAATGTAATTACTAATAATCTGGTTTCAGCAGATATATATATATGGTTTTTATCAGATTTATTAAAGTGAGCTACCAGCACAGAGTGGTAAGCCATAACTCTAACAACTAATACATCTGTAAATTGCTGTGATCTTCCTAAAATATTTTCCAAATATTTTGTTTTGGGTGTTTCCCCGCTTCAGGCTGGAGGATTTTTACCGCCCCCGTCCTCCTCTGCTTGTGAACCTGCCGCTGCGGGTTACGCTGGGCTGCTGCGTGCAGGCGCGCTCGTCCAGGGAAACGTCCCCCTCGGGAGAGCGCAGCTCCGCAGGGAAGGGCTGGCCTGAGCTCACCGGCCTCGTCTGCCCAGGAGGGCACCCGCAGCCCCAGAAATGGTCTGTTTGCACAGTGCAGTGGGTGCCAGAACAGCAAAGGTGAATGACAGGTTTAGCCTTTTGGTTATTCTTGATGTTGCCTTGTTTTTTCCTCTCTGCCCATGTTGGCAGAAAGGAGAGCACCAATTTAATTATTTGTGGAAGATCCATTTTATGGCCATGTCACTTTGAGCTGAGATGCCTTCCTGACTGCTTCAGAGTTTCCTTGTTTGCTCTGTTTGATAGATGCTGGTTGGGTGCACACCAGTTTGGTTGCTGCTTTTTCTTGTGCTCCTCTCCTGGCACTAAGCAGTCAAGATTTCTGCCTGGGGGAAGAAAGGCAGCACTCAGTGATACTTGTCACTGCTGAGACCTAAGGTAGGAAGAAAAGGTGAGATGTACATAGGTATTATCATGATTTTTTCTTTTTCCTGAAAGTAACGTGTGTTTATTTTTTTCTCCTTTCCCCCTTGCTTTGGGAATCGGGTAGAAGAAGATTCCACTTCTGTATACAGGGTTCTGGGAAGCAGATGCAGTTCAGTCACTTTGGTTGTTGGGTGCTACAATACCTAGCTTGTTATTCACTATATTGTCTGAGCTGTGCAGTGGGATGTAGATACATCTTTGTTCGTGTTGGTTTAAATTCAGCTTAGGCAAAAAAGGAATAATTGTTATTATAGCAGCTATTGTTACCAAGGGTACAAAATACTTTTTGTAAATTGGAAGAGTTTAATTTCTCCTTTGTCACTTTAACTTTGTCAACTTTTGCTGAACTGACGCAATACAATGGTGTTGTAAAATTTGTTTGATGTGTCAAGGCTCTGATAAAAGCAACTCTTGGTTTAGTTTTCTTAATCTCATCCAATCAACTTGCTAGGTGAGGGGAAGATCTAGATGCAAAAGATGATTGGAATGACTGGTTGCAGTCCCTCTTAAAATAAGCTGCTGGATGACAATACGATAGTTGAGGCTCGTGCTGTGTTGACCACTCGCACTTTTGAAGGGTTCTTCAAATTTTGGACACTACAGATATTATGTCTCTTGTTATGGAGATCTGTTTACTGAAAGCAGAGGTGGCCACTGTCTAGACCTCCATATCCCACTGGCCTTAAAAAAAAAAAAAATCCATTTTAATAGAGTCATTGGTGTTGTGGTGCTTTGATTTGTGGGAGGGGTGACTAACTTGGCTGTCATAGGACTTCCTCAAGGTGGTTTCAGTGGTCTTTGAAGATGAACTGATCTTTCTGCTTAAAGAACTTTATGTATTTACCTGTGTCCCTGGAGGTGCTCTGGCTTGCATCTCGCTTCATGGAGTTGTGTGAGATGCTTGGTCTGACAGGCCCTGTGCGCCGTGAGTCAAAGCTGTCCCTTAGTCCTCTTCAGAGCAGCTGATAGAAGCTGAGATGCTTCCAGCTTTAATTTGAAACACAAGGAAAGCAAAGTCAATTTTGTTTTCCAGGAGCCTTTGGCAGTTTCTCCCTCAATAGCTCTGACAGAACATGAAGCTTTTACCTCTGGGGTACAGAGGTCATCTTTCTGGGGGACTTTAGAGCTCAAAAGGCAGCTTCTCTATTGTGCTACTTGAAAGCAGAAGTATTACAGGTAGGCTTAGGGGCGCGTTGGCAGAATACATTGGTAAATCCAAGTGGGTAAATCCACTTTCAAGTGGGTGCTGATCCACTCTGCAGTGTATATACACCCAATGCATTTTAAACGGAGAGGAAAATAAATATATTCTCCTTCTTTAAATACATGGCAACAAGTATAAACTGAGATGACTTATTTTACAAAGAAGGCATTATTTGTGTTATATACTTTTTTGAGAGTAAGCAGGAAAGACTCTTATTGCTTGCATAAAATTGCCCTGAGCATCATGCAAGGTTTGTCGTTCATCAATACAGCGACCGAGTGGCACACAGACATGTAACAACCCCCACCCCTCCGATTCGGCCAAAATTTCCGTGTTCCATGTCCGTGTTCCATGTCAGCATTAAAAGAAACGTGTCATAAAAGCACGTGCTTCCTTTGGTTTCGCCCCGCGCTGGTTATTTGTTAAGCAAATGCGACCTCTCGTTGGTCCCCAGCGCCTGGGAGCGGGTCCCCGCGTGGTGCCGGCGAGCCCTGCCCCGCGCCCTTTGTCACGGGCCTCTGGGCATGACCCCGCACTTGATAGATTTTTCTCCTCGGCGGCATTCAGCGTAATCTGGTTTTAGGGAATTGTGATGATCAATTAGTCTGCTAGTTTTCTTAAAACAAATGGCTGTGCTCTCCAGAGAGCTGCAGGTTTGAAGATAACTTTTCATTTCAGTCAGAGTGCAGGCCTGATGTATTTTGACCTCATGACTTCAGCTTGGTATTACTTAGTTGTCCTTGATTCATGGAAATGAAGTTTGTGCCAGCATAACTGCACTTTATCTCTATTTTGCAGACGAAACAGTGCGTTCTATAAAGGCGTGTTGGGAAACAACCTTCCATGTATTTCTGTACTCATTGGGTTGTCTACTTAGAAATCAGCCAGCCCTTCCTCCTGACCTCATGGCTTCAGTAGCAGCGCAGGTTACAAACTTGCGCGCCAAGTATGTTGCCAAAAAGTCACAGCTGTTTCTTATAGCCCCTCTGCCTTGCATTATTTCCCCAAAGAGTGTGTTCCCATCAGCCGTTCCCCTTGCCTCGATTCCCTTTTGACCTTGACTGAATGTCATTTTGGAGCAAGGAGTTAAAGGAGTTATCCACGTGAAAATACGGAGAAAAGCATTTTCCATTTCAAGTTGTTTTTTGCTGAAGTAGCTTTCAATCCGAAATGTTCATCTCCAGCCTTTTATTGCCTTGAAGGAAAGGGGATAGGGGAGAAGCACGGCTCTGAATGATGGAATAAATGCTCTTACAAAACCATCTGATGCTTTTTGACTCTTCAATGTGATTTTTTTTTTCCCCAAACGTTTCCCAAAGTTTTGCCTGCTTCCCTAATTTTGTAATGTTGTCACTTGTGTAAGCATTCATAGGTTGTACTGCATAGCTAATATCAAAGATTGAATCACTTATTTGGGTTTTGCTTGTTTTGTTTTTAAGTTCTCCACATTTCTTGCAATATTTGGTTGTTAATGGCTTACTAGTTGCTGTTTGCTTCTCCGGTAATACATACAGGCATACAGGCCCACACAGCTTTATGAAAGCGATCGTTAGAAAACTGCAAATAACAGTGAAATGATTTGACTAGTTTGCCCAGTGTCATACTGCTCTTGGTCAGTGCTTTCAGTTGAATGTCCCCTTTTCAGAGGCTTAGCTGCCGGTGAATTTGGGGAACTCTCTGCTTGGAAGTGCCGCTAGAGCTTCTGGTTGTTTCTCTGAGGAGACACCTGGAGTGTCGGCCAAGCCACGCGGAGGGCCGGGCGTTTGCCCCTCCACAAGGCAGCTGGCCAAAGCTGCACCTCTCCCCCCATGGCTTGCACAGTTTTCCCACTGGCACGCTGGCTCTCCGCTTGGATTTGGTTTGCTTCATAACCCCGTTACTTCATTAGAGTGGAGTGTGTTTATTTTAGGCATTAAGGGAAAAGCTGTTTGTGTCCAGGAGGGTTTGCTCTGAGGATGGATCCTGCGGAGTGTTTTGGTGGGAGGATTAAGATGAAACCCCTAAGAAGGGACAAATAGCCCTCTGATGATGCTTTTCCTTAGCTATTTTACAGAAATTGCCATCTTGCCATTTCAGGACTTTTTTATGGGAGGTTGACAGGGAGTTGTTACTCACTTTCCTCACCACATAAAAACTATGAGTACCAAACAGAACCAGAATTCAATGTATTAAAAAGAAAAATAGCCCTAAACCAGCCCTTCTTCATAAAGCATACTGTGAAATTGTGCAGTGTAATGTTAGGAGCCAAAGATATCAGTGTGTTTGAAAACAGAATTAGACAAATTCACAGGAGATGGCTCATCAGTGGCTATTAAATAATGATGATCTGGATGCAATTTGGAAGGCTTTCAACCAGTAATTATTGCAAGCTGGTGGAGTCCATGACTTTGCAATTTATGGTTTTTGCCCTTTTCTCTGAGTGTCTGCTGCTGGTGGCCCATTACACTGAAGCTAAAAGCCAGTTGGGCCCTTGGCCTGGTGGAAGCGGGCAGCTCTTCCATCCCTCCTGTTCCCTCAAACTTTGCTGAGAATTTCAAGTTTGGGTGGCTCGGTTGCTTTATCTGAGTCCGAACTTTCAAGTTTGAGACTCACACCAGCTCACAGTGACCAGAATGGATTACAGTCATAGTTGGCTGCTGTTTTTAGGAAAGATTTTTAAAAAGTCTTAATTTAGACCAGGTTTGTATACCTGTTTATATTTATTTTTTAAAAAAAGTTAAAATAGGACATATTTAAATATTATGAGAACCTATGCTAGTGTCTTAATTTGTTATAAATCTTTAAAATATTATTTTAGTGTTCTGCTGCTAGCAATCAACTACAAATAGAGTAATATTCAGGCTGCATCCTCTAGCTGGAAAAATCTTAGTTTAAAGCAGGGGGTTGTGGAGCAGCCCCTGCCCCAGCCCCTGTGAGCGCCGGTGGCTGCGGGGCCAGCGCGGCCCCTGCTGCAGGTGCCCAGAGTGTTTGCTTGGCATCAGTTTATTCAGCTCGTACAGTTCATTAACTGCTTGATTTGAAGTTGAGAAATGGGCTGGGAATTGAAATAGCAGGCATGCTTATTTTCACCTTTCAATCTGTGAATAAAAATGAGGTGCGAGCATCTGAGATCTATTAGTTTTAAAATCTTATAGGATGTATTAGCCTAAAATGATTGATTTAAATTCAGTAACTACAGATAATATGCTGCTTAATAAACTAGTCTGCTTAATAAAATGAAATCTTTTTGCTGTGTCCAGCAAGTTGTGAGACTTTAGCTAACAAGAAAACATTTTAAATGTTTTTATGCATGTCTAGAGTTTAGTTTCCATTTACATATGAATGCCATCTGAAAAAGATTGCTCTTAAAAAGAAATTTATGACTTCGCAGGAATCGTGGTAGAGAGGAGGAAGAAGCAGAATATAACAGAAATGAGATTATTGTTTTGATTTTATAACATACTTAAAACACAAAATGATTGAAGTGGCTGTAATTTGTATTCTTTGTTCTGAACTGGGAAGTGAGCATCAATCATAGGGGCATGATGCTGTTGTGATTCCTATAGATACTTCGCCTGGGTAAGCATAGCACCAAGCCTATACTGGAAAGGGCCAATCCTTTTAATTTTTCTTTATGAGAAAAAAATACATTTAAGTTCAGAGCAATAGGGAAATACTTTGTTCTGCGTTGGCTGCTATATAAAAGTGCCTGGTAGAAATTGGTTTTCATCTGTTTATAGATTTAAGTCAATTGTCTAGCTGCTACATCAGTCTGGCTGATTAAATTAATCTTGTATCCATGGGAATTTTAAAAGTGCAGTGTGCACTTTAGAAGAAATAGATAGCTGCAGATCTTAAATTGTATTTATAGGTGCTTTTATCAGCAGTTTGAGTTAGCCTTAAACATAAATCAAATAACACGAGAATTATATAGGTTTTTTAAGTTTAAAAAAAAAAAAAGAAAACCCACAGTTCTATCACAAGGTAGAATTTACAAGCTAAGATATTGACTATTGGCTACGTGTTAGCTCCACAGCAGAGCCATCACTGATGCCTTTGGTTGGTGGTAAGAAACATATCTGGGAGCAGCAGAATCGCCCCTTACAGATGGCCTAACATGCTGCAAAAGCCTTGCTGGGGATGTGCCGACCAATGTGAAATTTCTCTGATAAAAATAAGGAAATGTAGCGCATTTTAATGACCTTTCTGGTATTTTAGTATAAACTAATATCCTGTTTTTAGTGTTTGTTTTCAGTGCCTGAATGGTTTCAAGCCAGGCCTAGTTTAAAGGCTGTTCCAACTTCCCACTCAAATCGTTTCTAGCGTATGTCAGATTTTCCAGCCACTAATTATCTGTGGTGAAGTGACATTTTCAGATGAGGGTGCATATGCATATGTGTTTGCTTTAACACCACTATGAAACTTTATTTGCTCAGAAGGAGGCCTTATATTTTAAAAAATAAGGTGGTGATGGAGAAGCATATACAGTAGAGAAAATAGTTTTCCTGTCTGTCCTGTCAAGAACGTAAACTGGAAGCAGACAGGAGAGTTATTGTCATTAGGATGGCCTTTAGCAGTTGACAGTTTGATAGATCCATGATGGACAGCTTTTTTTCCCATCATAGTCAGCATTTTTATATGTAGGAGCAGAATTTAAAATTATGACTTTAACGGTGTACATGATTTATTATAAATCTTTCCACCCACTTATTGTATTCAGTCCAAATGCATCTTTTGTTCTGCTCTGAAATAGGTCTTTCCTCTTACCTGGAGAAAAACAACCTGCAGTATATTAGGGAGTTGCCACTGATGCAGTTAAACACATGTATTTGTATGGTCTATGTTTCTTGATTTGGCAGCTTACCCTAAAGCGCTCACCTGAGAGCGCTTGCCCCAAAACAACAGTAAAACCCATTCTAAATGAGTGCTTTAGACTGTGTTATATATGGCACAGGCCACAGAAAGAGCTGACGGGTAATAAACTCTGCTTGTCTTGAGCAGTCTCCCGAGTTTGGCCCTGTAGCACCGGGCTGCATCCTAAATCCCAAAGAATAAACCGTTTTCAGCCCCGAGGTGACCTGTGCTTCGCTAAGCGCAGAGATTTAAAAGCCAAAGAGCAAAGAGAACAAGGCAGGGAAGAGCAGCCGATCCCCTGCACTCCCCAAAGGCCGAGCTTGCCCAAGGACACGAGTGCTGCGCAGTGAGACGGGATGCCCTCCTCATCGGGGTGAGCGTTAGTGTCAGCCTGTGTCTTTGGGGCTAAATATATAGAAAGCAAATTGAGAAAACTGGATAGCATTCTGCATGGAGAGGCTACCTTTACCGTCGTGTTGATAGGAGTTTTCAGCTTTAAATTGTACACAAATGGCAGAACTTCTCTTCTGTTTTTTTCCTAATGTAACCAATTTAAGTCTAAGTGTGGTTTCTACCATATGCTTGTTTCAACCATATTTGCAGTTAAAAAAAAAATATTTCCAAAACATAAGAGTAAAGGGAAAAATATACTGTTACCCATGAATCTGTAACATGTGTTTGAGGGTGATGCTAGCACAGGGAAGGGCAGTTGATCTAGGTGGCCTGAGACTAGGTGATACGCAGAGGGCTTTGAGCAAGGGAAGCTGCAGGGCCTTCTCTTAGCAGCGCTGTCCAGGGCCGCGTGTCACGAGTAAGGCCACAGCACCCGTGTGGGCTCTAGAGGCCTGGCGGAAGCCACACTGATACCATAGGAGGAGATGCCCTGGGCAAGGTTTCAAGGAGGAGGAAATCCCTCCTGACCATGGTGAGGAAGGCCTGGCAGTTGTCAGCACGTAGTAAATAGTGTCAGAGTTGGGTTTCCATTATGTTATGGACTGAGGTCTAAGGGAGATAGTGATGAGCAAATTAGAGGGCTGTACATATGTTGGACATGGATTGTGTCTTAGTGTATGTTGTCAGGGTGGTTATATCAGCATAGGCACTTTTCTGAAGTTATTAAAAGTAGTTTTCTCAATTTCTTCCAGATTTTCCCAATTCTTCCCATTTTTTTCCAAAATATCTTTTCGAAAGATGTTTGTTTCTTCCCCTCTGGAGTTGGAGATGTTGATGTTCCCGATCTCCTGTGATCTCTGCTGATCTGAAGCCAGCTTCCAACTGAGATGCTGGCAATAGAGCTGCCATACTGTTTTAGCCAAAGGGAGCCTTCAGATGAGTTACATGAACTACTGCAAGGTTATTTCTGCTTTTGTTCCGTTCTTTATACGGGCATCTTCCCACACTATGGGAAGAGGTGTCACGTCAAGCTGCTGTTTGCTTTCTCATGTTACTTTTCTAATTATTGGTGTCTTGGCTTCACAGTCATGAAGGAAGGGTGTGACAATACTGAGCTATTTTACTTCCATATTTTTAATTGCATGCACTCTTTAAGCATAAATAAGTCTGCGAGGGGGTGGCTTTGATTAGTCACAGCAGGCAGCTCAGGAAGGGGAGAATCTAAGTGGAGAACTTAGGGAGAAGGAATGAGTTTGGTTTAAGTTCTTCTCTTCGTGTCCTTGTCTTATATATTTGACAGTGGAGGAATTTTTTTTTTTTTAATCCTCTTTGAATCACCTCTTTTTTTCACCACAAGAAAAGGAGGGCAGATGCCAGGAAAGGGGCTGGGATAATGACTTTGAGACTGTAAGCCAACAGTGTGCTTGATTTTTGAGCTTGGAATACGACTCTGAGCTGTGAAATTTAGAAATGAAAATATCAATGCGCCTAGTTTTCCAGTTGTTCAGTGAGAACATTTTTGTGGTGGTCCTATTCATCTGGAAAAGGAAACAGATTGGAGGATGCTGCCTGGCTTGTAAAGAAGTATCTCGAGGTCTGTTTTCAAGTTGCTATGCTAAAGAGCACCTAGAAATAAGGAATAGATGATCAGCAATTCCCTGGTCATGAAGGGAAAAATGACTTTAAAGAACGTGTGTTATCTTAGCAATCATGGAGAGGCTTAAAATCCAACACTTTGTCTTTAGCCTTTATACACAAATACACCATGTTTGTTTGTTTAACTAACTGGGGTCTGCTGCCTGAGAGCACTAATAAACTACAGCTGCACTTGATTTGTTTAAACTGCAAAGCTGAGGTATGGGTTTCAGGATTTTTTTATTATTAATACAATTTGGAATCTGTTGCTGTGTGAATGTTTGTGTTCTCCTATTTTTAAAAATCAAAGTACTTTACCACATTGTGGTTTTAGAGTTCATAATGTTTATTTTTGAATCTGTATTTACTCTTTCCTTATGTGAGTGCTGCTTTGTGGCATGGGTAAAAGAGGGAATAATAATGCTCATAATGCTCAGTGTTACCACTCATATATACTTATCTTTGTATAATATGATATTGAAGTTGTAAATGATGTTGGGTGTTTAAAACAGAAAGGATAAAGATGAGACACAAGCAGGGAAATAAGACACAGTTTCTGCTAAGATATGGGACAAGTGCTGTGTTAAAGGACAGGCTTAGCACAGTCAGACAACCTTAGCTGTGTGGCATTTTTGTCTTTATGGGTTGGTTTGTTTTAACTGAGTCAATAGCAAGGGAAAAGATTTGTGAGGGGCACTCGAACTTCCCTTTGGGGATAATAATAACATTGCAAGCCATGTGCCTCAGCTGGACCCAGGAGAGATCTGTGGTACAGGATACTGTTCATGCTCAGGGAAACTGCTTGTGTTTTGAGACTGCTTAGGTGAAAAAGTATGCAGAAAATGTCATTTTGCTTACTGGAGTCAGAGAATGAATTGCATACTTAATACCAAATGCATTGAAAACCATATTCATAATATTGGTTAAAGATGGGAAAACAAGTAGTGATTTTGCCCTGTAGTATGTTGTAGCAAAAAAATCTTAAAGCTTGGCCCCCAAAATTTGGCAACATGGAATCAGGATGGCATTGAAATGGGTATTTCTGTGCCCTGCAGTCTTGACCAAGAGAGAAATGTGTTGTCTCAGTGACTAGATTCAACATGGAGTTAAGGAGGAGGAAAATCAAAACCTTCTCTATTACGTGGCCATTGATTACCGTGAAAGGATAAGGTGAGTCTTGAGATGTAGCTCTCATGAAACCTGAATTGGACCATAGCCTTCTTATCAAATGTGCTTACAGGAAAGAAACTTTGCCTTCAGCACCATGTGAAGAAGGGGAAGATCCAAGTGGTACGAGCTTGGTTGCCTTTTGGCCTACTGCTGCTTTTGGAAATCACAGAAACTGGAAGTTCTTGTGTTCAATCCGTTCCTTCAGAAAGACCTTGTGAAAACAAGACCAGCTCCTGGTATTAAGATGAGAGTCCCTAAGGCCCAGAAAGCCACCTTCACCTTTAGATTTTTGTTTGTGTGTATTCCATCAATATGAAGGCAAAAGACAAGACTTAAATTTGTGTCCACCTTATTGATTTCCTGCATAAGCAGCGATCAAAAGGATTACTTATATATTGGGGGGGCGGGGAGGGAAATCCTCACCATGAGGAAGGATAATAGCATTAGTTTTTCTAGTTGCTACTTCTTATCAGCTTTTTATGTTTGTTCCAGCTGTAATTATACCAAACTCAACAAAACTTGCCCGGGGCTAAATTGGGTACAGTTGCTCGGGGATTGGGTTAGCACCTCTGTTAACAAAGCAACTGTGTTGCAAGTACAAACTTCTATAATAGATCTAGTAATTAGGGCTGCCATCAATCCCAACCACTATAATTAATAGTAGAACTGTCAGTTAAGAGCTTGTTCTCACTCACTTGCAACTTGTGGAAAAAATTATTCTCTTAAACTGATATTCTCTACATTTGTTCTTAGTGCTGGAATAAATTATTTTGGGAAGACTTAAAGAAAAGTCACATCTGCTAATTTCCTTTTGGATAACATGAAAAATACTTAGTAGAGTTAGTAGAATTGTGTTTCTTCTCCCCCACCTGGAGGCTTTTTAGCAAGTATTTTGAAGAACCAGGGTGTTCTGCCAAGGGTGGAGGGGTGAAAATTGGGTAGTGAGATCCCAGGTTGCTGGGCTAATGCAGAGGTTGTGGTGGAGACTGTGCTCAGCGTGGAAGGCAGGGCTTGGGACAGAGGAGGTGCCCGTGTGGTTACATAGCTGCCAGCAGCTGTGGTGTGCCGTGGTTCTGTGTGCACTGTTATTCTGTAGTTCCAGTGTTTGGTTTCCCTGTCAGCTGGACAGCACGACAGTCACAGATCCCCACAGCTACTTGTTTGCTTTGAAAGAATGTGTCTCCTTTCCTGTTTTGTCAGCAGTTTTGACTGGACTGATTTAGCAGGGGTGAAGGTCTGTATAACCAAGGCCAAAGCCTTATGTCCGTGCTCAGTAAACACGGGCTGGCTCAGCGCCATGAGGTGCATTGAGGGAGCTGCTCGCCGCTGCCTCGAGGAGCTGGTGCAGGGCCTGCTCGTGCGCCTTGGCCGGAGGCCGGGGCCGGCCGTGTGCCCCTGCAGCTCCCTTGACGCTCTGCGCTCTCTTGCCTCGTAGGCACGCCGCTGCTGGTGCGGAGGAGCAGCGACCCAGCCCTGCGCCCGCCCGCCGACTGCCGCCCCGGCGCCTCCCATCCTGGCGACCACGCTCTCAAGCATGCCGTGGCAGTAGGTGTTGTGTAACGAGGGCGAAAAATGTGTCTGTCTGTGGGTGTAGAGCTGTCTTATAAACGAAGCATGTTTGGGCCTAACACAGAGTGCATGGTGCTCAGCCAGATGGACATTTTAGATGATGAAGTCAAGTGAATCTCTCCTCTTAACAAGAGATTTAAATAATGCTCCATGGTGGAAGAAGGCACTGGAATATGAACTGTTTATAGGTTCATTTCTGTACTGGACAGTTTATCATTACTCAAGGGCAAAATACACTTCCTTTTAATATGTTTTGCCATCTTGAGGTCTTTTTTTTCCTTCTCTTGCCTTCTGATGGCTTTTCTCTCTGTTCGGCAGCCTGAGGTTCCTATTTCACAATGCATCTGATTACAAGGATGAATTTGTACTTGACATTGTCATTGCTAAATATCAGAGGGAATGACAGAATCAGTGAGGAGACAGTCATGCTTTATCAAACACTATTGCAGACTGCCTTCAAGCTTGTGAAAGTGATGATGCCTTGGTGACACTTGGGCCACATATTTTGCTTGGCTGTTTTAGGGCCTGAACCCTCTTGTGAAGGGAGGATGTTTTTGCACTACTCAAAGATTAAACTCTGCAGAATCTCTGAATGCAACATAGAAACTTTTTTTGATGAGTTGAAATCACTCTGAGAAGTGAAATTGCATAGCAGAAATCTTGTTCAACAGTATAGTTTTTGCCTTGTTTTGAGTGAAAATTTACTCTGTTTAGAGCAATTTGCCAAGTCAGTATAGTCGTCATGCAAAACTTAATCTGCCATCGAGACTGGCAGGTGGTGAGCCTGGTACTTCATAGCCATGGAACAAGAAACGGAGAAATTGGTGAAATCGCTGTGTTTGTTTTCAGAATTTGTTTTGCATGTTTTATTTGTGACCGCCAGGGAAAGAAAGGAAGTTTTATTTTCAAAGTAGTATCAGCAACAAGTGCATCATATGCCATTAGGTGGGGACTATGGTTATGCCTTGTAGAGCACGGACTTGCAGTTCTTCACTGGTGGGCACTGGGGCACAAGAATCCTCCAGGCTTAAAGGAATTCTCACCTAAATTGGAGAGCGTTCCTTCTGCAGCCCTAGGTGTAACAGGCACTTAGCCAGAGTGAAGAAGTCGTCAGTTTTTTTTTTTAAACACTGTATGAATAAGTTTAAAAAAAATCCCAGAAGGTGGTACATGTGTGTGTATGCTTTTTCCTTTTTTTTCTTTTTCTTTTTGTCATAAGAAAAATCTGTTATAGCAAACTACTTACACCACCTCTTATTTTTGCAACAGTAACATTTCTAAAACTCTCATCGTCAATCCTACTGAAATATGCTTTGGCATAATGTATTGAGAAGTATAAGAAGCATAAATAACATAAATTAGGTACAGATTGTTTTAAAACACAGGAAAGAACTGATATCTGACAAAAATATGTGACATAAACAAGCGAATGCGACATTTCGAGTATAGCTCTGCTCTTTCAGGTATGCTTTAAAGCAGTATTTTGAGAAAATGAATTTGTTCTTTATTTTTTTTGCTGGCGATCCAGATTTGTTGTATTTCCTCTTCCACAAAGCACTTTTTTTTTTCCCCTGATTGCTTCATTTAATCCATATGCAGGTTGGAAAACTCAGAGCCACCGGCAGTTTACACTGTTTGCAGTGCAGCATGTAATCAAATGTTAATACTTTGTATTTATGCCATAGCTATCAGTTTATAATTAAAACTAACTTTCATAATGAGTTTGGACATTTTGGACATTTGGCACATGTAGAATTGACAGTTCAGTTCTATGTAGAAACTTTAGTTGTACTGTATGCTGTTTTAATATGATCTTGTGCTGCTTCACCAGTGCTTGTAGTTGGCCTAATGGGACCTGTGACCGTCAAGGAGTCTGTGAGGACAAGACTAGCTTGTCCCTGGGAGAGTGTGGGACAGACGTGCAGGAGGGCAGTGCACACAATGAAATACGAAACATGCAGCGGAATGAGAAAAGGAAATTCCTAGCAAGTTCATGGGAGGAACCCTTTGAGCAGTGACGGTATTTATAGACTCTAAGCAGGGCATATATTCTCTTTTTGGATGGTGAATATTCATTCTAAGGAAGGCTGTTCCATGCCATACCGTGCTTACCAGAAGGACATCTGTTCTGAGTGAACAGGTAGTTGAAGAAGAATTGGAGCCATTCTTCTAGATGTTCTCTGACACTTATCCTGTCATAGTGAGAGTTTTAGCCCCAATTAAGAAAATATTTCTAGAGCTGTCAGAAGCTGATGGTGAAGTCCAGCATCTGTTCTCTCAGACTGAAAGTCAGTTAACAGATGGTGCAGAATCTGAATTTCCTCTCTCATCCAGGCTTCCCCTCCCTTATGATAGCTGCCACCGAAAAATCTAGACACTGTGATCAGACAAAAATAGGGATAACAAACACTGAACGTGCTGTAGAGCAAAAGGTATTTCTTGGGGATATTGCCAGTTTATTGGAGTCAGCTGTTAGGCTTTTCTGACCAGTTATAATCATAGAGTCCTGGACTGGGTGTTCAGGAAATGTAAACATTCGTCCCTTTGACTTGAGCGAGTTCTTCCAGGGGGACACAACACACTTCCCAAAATGCCGGGGCCAAGGCTGTGTTAGGACAGTAGCCAAGTAGGCCCAGCTGTGTCTTGGCTCTGACTGGCCTGCATTCAATGTGTGTGTGTGGGGGGGTTACCAAGAGACAAGAAATCATCCCTGTGTGCTGCCATGCTGTTTAATTTGGGTAGAAGCCTAGTAGAAGCCTTTCAGAGGAGGTATTTTGTTGCTACTTCACATTTCCTGAGTGTTTTTCCTCTGCTTGCCAGGAGAAGATGCAGTTTCAGGTTCTCCCCATGAGCTGGAAAACAGCTAAGCAGATCCCTCTTCCCAAGCCCCAGTCAGATAAGGATGAGAAGCAGCAAGGCTGAATCGGGAGAGCTCTTCCTTGCTTGTTTGGAGCTTTCTGAGGAGCAAATCCTACTTTGCTGCTCTTAGTCTGGTTCATCTAAGCAGTTAACTATCAATGTATAGCACAAGCGTTTGAGCTCTTCTCTCTGGAGCTATTACCTCTTAGACTCACAGACAGACTTTCCTACTGTCTTTAGACTTCATCCATCCCAACTGTGGGTTCCTGAGAATGAGACTGAGACTAAGGAAGATTCTGGTGCCATTTAAGTTGATGGGAGTTTTGTATTGGTTCTGGTAGGCCTGAGGTTTCACCTCCTGTTGTTAACCTGATCTGTTATGGGGCTGCTACCTCCTGTATGAGCTCCTTTTCTTTGAGTAGCATGTTTCCTGAGTAAATACTTTGTTAAGTTAAAGTTAATTAATAGGAATGACTAATTAAATTGTGCTTATCTGTAGTTAAAGATACAGTGAGATATTGGATCAATTGAAGAGTTGTTCCTGTGGCTCAATTTAGTCTCAAGTTTTAGATAAACTTTGCTGAATCTTGACTATACTTTTAGTGGACATATTATAAGAAATTTTGATTAAGTTTTATGTATAATCAGAGCAATTTGTTTCAAGACCTTGGTAAAAAGGATTGAAACCTCCCCTGCTTCTTCTGGGCGTTGACTGTGTGTGTAATATATTAGCCTTTCTTGAGTATATGAAGGGATGCAGCTCTATTGTTTGTCCTTTTACATACTGGTTTCTACATATATATGTGTACACACACACACACACATATTTAAACAGTTGTTAATGTTGTGCTCAGAGCTTGTTTCTGGCATAAGGACCATCAATACTACTTGCCAAGTGCTTGGGTATTTTATTATAAGGAAAAAAAGGCAAAGATATTGCTTCGTATAATCATGTTATTTGAAAGCACTGCAGGGCACAGATCTTCCCTGACACAGTGATTGAGCTGTAGAGCTGTAACTGCAGTTCAGGCTTGCTTCTAATAGGACTACAACTGGGAGACCGCACTGCAACGAGTGAGGGTGTTGTGTGTCTCTCCTTAAAATATAAAACTTTTGTCACCCTGGCTAGGCCAGCTAGTTGTAGTTTCAGGTTCTTCATGTGTGTTAGGGTTCCTGTGAGCCCTTCTCCAGCGGCAGTGCCCTCCAGCAGCCGCAGCTGTGAGAAGGGAAGTAAGAACACAGGAAATCCAGTAACCTGAGGTGAGGCGGCCCAGCCATCAAGAGCCCTTCCTGCTTGTGTTTCTTTTATCCTCTGCAGAAAAGAGCAAAAGTGCCCGCCTTGGGGTGGGTAATACAGAACTACGGGAAGGATCAAGATGGGAAAAATCTCCTTGCAACTGCTTGTGCTTCCTTGCACCCCATACGTGTTAGTGGTGTTGAGCTGTTTCTCTGGGCTACAAGAGATGAGCAGGGGGTGTAGCTTGCGTATTTTCATGTGAGCAGGCAAAGTAAACTTTTTCTAATTCCCTTTAATAAGAGCTAATGATGAATGTTCCATGATACCGTATATAAATTGTCACAAAAAGTGATAATTGGTAAAACGAAGTTACTAGCTGTTAATGGGTTGCTTTGTATAGCCTGACTCCAATGAGAGCAATGTGGAGTTTTTACTGAGTCCTCGTGATGGGAAGGATGTATGATGGAAAAATCCAAGTTTTCCATCATTCCGGAACTTACCAGGTTAGTAGGAAGCTGGGTCTCTTTGCAATTTAAAATACATCATGGGCTTTTGCTGTCATTTCCAAGATGCCTGGTTGTTTGGAAACCTCCACCTCTGTCCTCTGCCATGCACAGTCCAGTAGAGGGGATTGTGGATGATTGAAGCTGCCTGTGAACTGAAACTCTTTCTTTTTTCCCATATGACCTATCTCAGAGAACGTGAAAAAAATTATAGGGTGGAAATAAGAACTGCTGACAAAAAAGGAAAAGATGATGATTCTTTCAGCTCTTGACACATACTCATCTGTAGCTCCATCCTTGGGGTCCTGCAAAACACTGTTATTCCATCTGGAGCAGCTTTTTAGCAGGCATCTTACAGGCTTATTGCTCTGGAATTGGAATGAAACATTAAGAAGTTGCTTGCATGTCTGTCAGTGAAATTAAAAGTGGAAGGTGATAGTCAACGTGGCTCATGCATATCATTTACTGTCAAGCTCTAGAAACATTTAGCTTAAATAAAATGGGTTCTGAGTCAATGTCCTACTGACATACATATCATGAAAATTTATAAACAACACTTTCCAGAAACAGAGCAACCCCGTAGTCTGCGGTGTGAATAATGGGAACCCAAACCAAAATATTGCTGTGGCATTAGGGAAAAACTGTTTTAGGGATCTCTAATACATCATTCTTCAGTGCACTGTGGTATGAGGCTCCCTCATTCTGATTAATATCTCTGCTTCTGAAAGTGAGATCAGTGGCTTTGTGGTTTAGTTTTTTGTGTGTTTTTTTTTTTCTTTTTTCTTTTTTCTTTTTTTTTTTAAAAAAAAAAAGATTGGTAGTTATTTGTGCTCAAAGAAGTTGTGATTGAGTGGTCTCTGAGATATTAAATTACCCATTCAACTGGAGAGACCTTATCCAGAGACTTTTTCTTCTCCTGTATAGCTGGTGTCTCAGCTAATGTGAATTTGCATTTTTTGCAGTTATTTTAATATAGTGCTCTTTGAAACCTGCAAATTCACCTTTTTTTAAGGTCAGCAAGTCCCCATTTGCTTTGTGCCTATAAAGCAATGGCACCTGGAGTGAAGGGAGCAGTGTTTTCCTGCTCCTGTGTGCTGTGCACTCCTGGGGTCATGCATGTTTGACGTGCTGGGATTCGAAGAAATAAGCTGAGACCCCTGGGAACACACACTGGAATGATGAGGGTGATTTAGCAAGACTCACGTCAGACACCTCAGCTTTGATTTTTGTCAGTGATTGCAATATCATGTAAAAGAACAAAAAAAAACTTTGGCCCCCAAGAGAAATCTTGCAAGAACAGCTGCTCTTGTAAGATTCTCTAATGTTTTTTTCTTGAAAATCAAGCAGCTTAGTGGCTTGTGCTAAGTTTTATCTAGAATTTGCCTGTGTTAAATCTAGCTTTGAATTAAAGCACATGAATTTAGAGAGGAATCGGGAGATTCAAATAAAACAGGTTTCCTGCTTGCGTTAGTTCCGATGTGCCCTCATCATACTGCAGCTCCTGCTGTGCCTGGAGAAGGGCTTGTCAGGAAATCTTCCCGAGTTTGGGGCATTACTGTCCCTGTTGGCATCTGCACTGCTGTTTACTTGACTGCTTGCTAAATTAGGGTAACACGAACTTGAACCTGAAATGAGAAAGCAGCTAGGCTCTTTGTCATGTACTTGCTCCACTGAACTGAATAATGGTGTATCTGAGGTGATTATACACTTAACACCTGTGGAGATAAATTGGTATCTTTTTTCCTTTCTTCTGCCTTTTTTTTTTTTTTTTGAATTACCAGGTCCAATTAGTTTCACAGCGTACCTGTCACCTTTATAGAAAGAAAAGGAAAGTCCTCCTTTCCAGCTGTCTTTATCTCAGCCTCAGAAATGTGGCAAATGTTCTTCAGATTTAAAGTTCAGCTCTGTTTCCTTCCTTTCCCCCAGAAAATCCACAGAACTCCCTCCGTTCCAAAATACTCTGAGCAAGCCCTTCAAACGCAATAGGGATCACACTCAAGATTGCTGTTTTGGGCTGAAGTGGATTCTGCAAGTAGCACTGCAAGGGCCAGTTTTTCCTGCTTGACATTTTTTCCTAAAAGCCCAAATGAATTTCACTTCTGATGCAGGAGAGGCATATTCCAAGGGAGGTTTTATACGACATTTCTCCAAAAATTTGCCGACGTGTAAAAGAAAAGTCCAGGGAACACGAAAAGAAAATGATGAATAGATTTTAAGTCACAACAATGAAAAGGCTCTGTGTATGAGAAGGAATAAAGATATTCCCTTTATTTGGTTTCAGAAGGCATAGCCAAGTTATTTCATCCGAAAGTAAATAATCTAAATCTGTGATACTGCAATTGTTAGTAACAGATCTGTTGCTTTTAAGAATTTTTTGTAGTGATTTTCTTGTTAGCCAAAGAATTAGTGTCTTAATGTGCTTTTTGTTTTATTTTGTTTCATCTGAAAGAGCATGTAAACATTTTCCTTAGCTCTGTGCGGTGCAGCAAACATAGCTGCACAGACATTGGACATTTATGTTTGATTTTGCAAAAATGTGCTTAATGGCAAAAATTCTGCTGCACAAAAGACAGGTATGGTGCTTGGTGGCTACTGTGCACCACGTCAAAAACAGGTCTGCGTTTCCTTCCTTCCTAGAACCTGCCTTCCTGGATGCTCTCAGGCTTCCACTTGAGAGATTGAATTCAAAACTATTATGTTTCTGGGAAGAATATTCTAAGAAATGTGTTCTGAAAATGTTGGTTGAGGTGGTGTGCTCTCTCCAAAGAATGTTGTTTAGTGGTAAGAACAGTTAATGTTGGAAAGTCTTGCCCCTGTGAAAAAGAATGTGAAATACGACGCTAAGCTTAGTACAAGTTCTCCTTCAGTTCCTACCAGGAAGGGTCAGAGAATTGGAATGGACTAAAAAAATGTGATTGAGTGGTAAAATTTAGAAAATATTTTATAAACTTTGGGCTAAGAGAAGCAGGTTTCACTTCAGTCTACTCCATTCTGTCTGTCTTTGATTCTTTGTTTTTTAAGATTGGAGATAATCATGTCTTGCAGAGCAGGGGAATTTTCTGGATTGCTATTGACAGATATAACCAAGCCTTGCTAGGGAGGATACCTTGTCATGCTAAAACAGCCAGTCTACACCTGTGCAGCTAGGATGGGATATATGCTTTTCTCTTATTTTGTTGCTGTGTTCTCAGCACACAACACATTTTTGAATTGGAGATTACCATATTAATTGTGAAAAGGAAGCCACCCTGGGTTTGCAAACACTGTGGACTATGTGGCTGTTGAATGTGCAGCAGGGCTGCTGTGCCTTTTTCCTGTTCAGCATCTCCTTTGTGTGTGCCTGTCACTTGCAAATGGCTGCTGTGAGATGTTGATGACACTATTCTGTTCATGTCATCAATCCTACAAACATTGGTATTAACCAGGAGAGAAAGTTCATCAGAACCAGGTGCGTGCTCCTATAAATATTTTTTCTGAAGTATGGCATTATGCCAACAGATTATGTTCCTTTGGAAAAATGAATTTGTTGTCTATTATATGCATTCAGAATTACACAGAAAATGTATAAACCGTCAAATTCTTCATGTTCATTCCATGTTAATTTCATTATTTATATATAGTATCCGATGGCATTTACATTTTTGCACAGGTTTAATGCACAGGTTCTAGGCTTACAGTAATTTACTGTTTTTGTTTAAATGATTTGGTGGCTATAATAATTCGTATTCACAAATCATGATTATGATGACCATAGAAATTCCTCAGTCTCTTTTGCCTCATTGTACCCCGAAACCAGGGAACAGAAAGCTCCTACTGGGGAAGACAAACTGTGTCAGGGGTGTTGGGCCTCTAGTCTAGTATGTTTATCCTACTGTGGCTGGTGCCTCTGGGTTCGTTCTAGTGCGCGCGCGAACATCGTCGTTTCTCTCAAGGCTGTTGTGCCTCCCAGTGTAAAATAGATTGATGCTGGCACATTTTTTCTATTTTAATTTTCCAGAGTTGTCACACTGAAACTATTCTTCATATTGGAGATGCTTTGAAGTGAAAAGATAAACAAAGAGCTGAAACAAAATTAAAAAGGAACCCGAACACCATTTCATCTTGCGTCCCTTTCTCAAAAATATCAGCCGAGTGGCTGGAGTACCCTTGTGCCACCGTAGTGAGTCTGCAAACAGTGTCTGATCGATCCAAATTGAGTTAGTGTATATGCAGTAAGCAGAAACAGGTGAAAATTAGTTTATCTGTGCCCAACTCTTTCTGTTTGCTTTGAGCAGTGAGACACAAACTCATTTTTAGACCTGATTAGTTCTGTTTATTTTCAGGGAGGGGCAGGGGCAGGACGTATGTTATATCTACCATAGCTGTTAAACCAAGAAGTGATATAAAGGCACTGGCTCTGTTATGACATTTGCAGATCAAGGTGGAGAGCCCAGCTATAAATATACCAGAGGTGAATACATGAGGAAGAAAACAGCAGCTATCCTCGCTGTCCCTTTAGCGTTCTGTCTCTATGGGGGTGGGGGAACAAAACTATTTTTTTCTGCCTTTTTCTCTGTTGTTTCTACCTATGTCTACCAACAATTGCATAAATCCTCCTTTTATACTTTTCTTTTCCTGTTTCTTACACTTGTGTTAATTTTTATAATTTGTAGGCTCCCAAACCCCCTTCCACTCAAGATACCGACCAGGCTACTTGAACTGAAGGCTACTTACTGGTAACCTAGATCTTCAGGTATTTTTTATTTACTTTGCAAGTAGTCAAGCATCGTTGAGGGGCCTGCTGGCCACAGCTTGAAGCCATTGTCTGCAGCAGCAGGAAGGACGAAGTACCAGTGGTAAATAGTATTACAGTTCTTGGGTGCATAGTTTCCATTAATGTTTGATTTAAGGAGGAATCACAAATCCATGTCCAAGCAGCATCTTTGTGACCATGTAACATGTAACAACTTTTTTTAACAGGTTTGAAAACATTTCATAGACGTGCATACACCTGTTCACCAGTGAGAAGCTGGAGTTGCACACAAGAAGCACCATTTCCCCAAAGGGGCCCACTGCCATGCCTTGCCTGTGCATGAGTGCCAGGCATTCTCCTTTCCCAGCAGAGAAGTAATTGCTATTTTCCTTTTTTTCTTTACCACGAAGTATCAACAGTGCCTCAGAAGATAACCAAAGACCCCAGTCTCAGCTGTGAACTTTGAGTTACACTGTTAATCCAGCTTGAAACCACTTGTTCTAGAAGTGAGAATTTATTTTCTGGAGAATACGTTACCTGCTTCCAGAACAGTGTTGTAGGGCTCCAAAAGCAACAAGCCAAGCGCAGGATGGGAAATATGGTGTTTTCCTTTCCACTGATTATTAGCGTGCTCACCAGCAGTGAGTTTGATGCACTTCTGTAGCTGTTTAGGTAAAACATCTTCTTTGACAAAGACTTTATCTATTACTCTCATTTAGCAGAGAATTATTTGAAATATTCCATAAAGTTCAGTTCACAAAATACTGCAAACTTCTACATATCTTATCAGCAAGGTAAGGGGGTACCCGACCCCATCATTTCCCAGTGCTACTTGCTCAAGTCCTGAACACTTCTGAACTGCACTTCTGATCATGGCTGCCTTTTACCTCGAGGACGAGTTTGTCTTTGAGGGAAGTACGTTGTGCTGCTACGTTACTTGGCATTTAGCACTGTGAGTTATCAAGCATGCCCCTTCTGCTGAAGAGGATTGTGGAGTGAATGAGAAATACCCTGAAGTGTTCGAGTTCTTTCCATCAAACTGAGCTTCAAGGTCTACTACTGTTTCTGTGTCATCTCTCACTTCAAAGGTATCTGCCCTTTGGCTTTTAAGTTGAGCTGTTATTGTTGGGGCCCTTTTGGGTTGCCTGAGGCTATCAGATGTCCAAATAGCCATAACAGCAGAAATAATACTTGCTTTCATGTGATAAACAGTTCCTGTTTGATTGCCTCCAAGATGTAAGGCAGTTCAGGATTGAGAAAAAAGGGCTGTTAACCTGTTCTTTCAGCTCTCCAGATGCCTGGATTTGTGATCTCTGGGCTTGGTGGTTGTGTAGGTGTTGGAGTTGGATACAACCGTGGCAGTTCTGGTGCTGAGGAAATGAACATGTGTTCTGCCCAGCTCAGCTATAAGCACCACCAAAGCTGTTCTGCTTGTGCTCCTGTTGAAGTCTGTAATGTTCCGGTGGTGGTTTGCTAACTGAACTCCTTGTTGTTGAAAATTATAGCCCTTAAAATAAGGGAAGGGGAAGAGTGTGTTGATATACATATATATCAACTAGGAAGCCTCATTGCTCTTCCTTTTAGAATTTGGGCTCCTTTTGCACGCTTAGCGCTGTGCTGTAGACTGCTCACACTCGAGGAAAAGGAACTGTTCAAACACTTTTTTCTTTTCCTTTTTTTCCCCTCTCAGTTTGCATTCAGCTTCCCAGACGCCTGCATTTGTGATCTCCAGGCTTGATTGCTCTTTTACGGTCGCACAAGAGCGAGCGTGTCCTGGAGGAGTCCTGAATACCTTAAACTGCAGCAGTTTAGCGACACAGATCAGTCTAACCCTCTTACCCCATTGTTTTCTTGCGTGTATCAAGTACTTCCCATTAAAATATGAAGCCCGATTTGCGGTCTTTTTTTTTCCTTTTTTTTCTTTTCGCCTTTTTTTTTTTTTTTTTTTTTTTTCCCCTTTTTTTTTTTTTTTTTTTTTTTTTTTTTTTTGGTTGAAATATGAAGCCCTGTGTGAGATTATGCACGGCTGCTTGGAGAAATGCCATTCCCCCCATGCTGCTCCTTTCTCCTGGGAGCTGCTTTTGTCTAGGCTCTATTGCTCGTGCCTGCAGGATCCGCCGCCTTTCAAGGGTCCTGGACTGTTGCGTTCCTCTCGGAAGAAAGCAGCGAGCGCTTTCTTCGCTTGCTTTGAACTTGCTAAAGTTCATCTCCGACTTGCCTTTTCTTTAGGAAAATCTACCGTGTTCCTTCCCTCACAAAGTAACTTATTGAAGCTATTTCTTTCTACTTCTTTCTATAAGAGAAGTCAGTCTCTTTACTTTTGAGTACTAAGAATATATTACAGCGAGCTGAAGCCATTAAATATGCAGACTAATATTTCTTAGTATAAGGAAAGATGCAAGCAAGGTCTCACCATTTGCTGTGGATTGTTATAATGTAATTTTTTTCAGAAACAGCTTTACTTTCCTGTGTGATTAAACCTCACTTGTCGAAGTACCTTACAAAAGTGCTTCTCTAAATAAGAAATTGCAGTGGATTTGGCATAGGTTGTACTGTATACTTAAAAACCCACAAATGATTGCCAGTCTCCCTACTTTTTTGGTTGTGGAGTATTTCTAATTATAATAAGACTTGGATCGTTCATGTTGGGTTTATTCGTAAGTAATAATATTTGAAATATTTAAGTGGTAAACAAAACAGCACTGTACCCTGTGTCTAAGCTTACTGAACTGAAGTTTTAAAGCCTAAATAATTCATATGCATAGAAACTTTGCTCACTTAAAGCTGAGGCTGCTTGACGTCGCAGGCCTTAGCTCAGAAACATCATTAAGGACACAGATGTCCTCAGCCTTCTTGACCCTTCTTTGTGCCTCTGTTGGACTCTGGGTTTCCGTCACGAGCTCAGCCTTACCTGTGACCTTGGCGTTCCCAGGGAGCAGGAGAAAATCAAGGCATCTTGAAAGGAGGAAAGCGAAGGAAGGTCGTGAGCCTCAGGAGGGCAGCTGGGGGGAGAGATTATAGAGGTCAGGGCAGGGTTTGCATGGGCCTGGAGCTTGTGTGAAGATTTGTTGTAAGCCACCTCTGCCTGTGCACAGCCCTTCCAAGGACGCGTTCACCATGGGCCACGGTGAAGTCAGCCATCCCTTTTAGACAGGGATGCAGCAGAAATTTGAGGTTGATACAGTTAAAGCTGCAGTCTTGCTGACCATGAGCTAGCATCTTGTAAGTATTAAATGATTGCCTGAATTTTGAGTTTTTTTAAACTAATATGTAGGGAGGAAAAAAAGGCCACTTATCTATTTTAAATGTTTCTGTTTGAGCAGAATGCATAAGAGAAAGCTGTCTATCTAGTAAGATAAGCAACCTCGTGGTGTATCACTGTGCTAATCTGTGTCGCGTGTTACTTTGTAACTTGTTGGAATGCCCTGATGTGTTTTCCTTTTGGTTGAGACTCCAGTGTGGAAGAAGTAGTGGATAACTCTTAAGCTGACGTGTTAAAAGTAGCTCAGGGCTTCATTTACTCTGCTGCTTGGTGCCAGACTCTTGGCTTTTCAGTTTTTGCAGTAAAATTCACCATAGCTCCTCATTTGAAAAAGCTGGGAACGAGGGAGCTATTTTGTCATGGTCGGTAGCTTCTCTGCTGATTTGAAACCAGCTTGAGTATCTTCTGTGAAGAGGTTAGGAAATGATGGAGCTGCATAAAAGCTTTAGGGAGGAGATAGATTAGCTATTTCCTTTCACCTTTCAGCACGCAGATATGTACTAGCATGTCCCTGGGATATTTCCTTTATAGGAAACCACTAATATAAATGATAATGTTTATTTTAAAAGAGGGATACACAGGTATTTCTGCTGGAAGCCGGAAGCCTTTTTTTATGACTGAATCTTTTCATGGCTCACTCCTCTCTTATTTTTCTCAAAAGGAAAGAAGCAGGTCAGTTTTGCCTGTTTAGGGATGCACACAAGAAGTAGAAGAGCTGATAACTTGCATTACTGTCTGTCTTGGGGAGAATTACTCATTTGCGCATGTCACTTGTCATGCTTACCTACGCAACAGCAATGCAGGCTCTGACCTCTGCTCTCGCAATTAAGAATGCAGCTATTAGTTAACAACTATAGTGTAATTAAGTCCCTCTATAATCTCACAAAGCGATTTCAGTCCATAAACGAACCTTTATAGTGTGAAAATGGTGTTGGCTGTGTAATTCCCTTTGCATATTTTCCCTTAAAAAAAACCAAAATCACTGTTGTGAGAGCTTCCACTGGATGAGACAGGCCCCTTCTTAATCTCTGATAAGTAGATAAAAATGTGCAAAATATTGCTTATTCTAGTATTTTGAGCTTAATTCTTTATTATTGCTGTACTATTTTATTCCCAATGAATATAATACATCTCTGATGGAGAAATATTGTACTCCTTGCTTTCTTCCAGTCATGTGATAAATCTTGTTTTCTTCCAGTGCAAATTTTAGTGCAGTCAAGTTATTTACTAACCAGTACTGTTATTTCAAAACATAGTTAATAATTAACATGAAACCAAATCATTTTATGAAAGATTATTTCCTGATGACTTTTTAAAATCCTAGGAGATATTGAAAATACCATTATGATTCATAAGGATTTGTTGGAAATAGCAATATACTCTCAGGTGATTGGTCTCTGGTTTAAATTACCTACTAGGTTTAAGAAAAGCCAGTGATAGTAATGTTTTGGCTCAGAGGAGTCAACTCAGATTTATTAATAATATCCACTCATAAATTCAGGCTAACACTATGACTTCAATTTCAGATCCTGAAATAATTTTTTGTATACAGTTGTACCGAATTAAAATGCTACACAGTTCCCTTAATTTCCATTGAGAATTAGGATCAAGATCAAGGGCTTTATGTAGGGCAGTATATCTTCTTACATTCAGATGCAGGCAATTCTTAGCTCCTTGAAGAGATACACACAATATTTAACTCTTGTTCATTTTGGTCCTGTCTAGGTTAAAATGCTCCCTCAGTCCCTTAGAAGCATCTTCAAGAGTAGTGGTCTCCTTTTCTTTGACTAGTTCTTACTCAGGATTAAGTCTAAGATAGATTTAGGACCTCTGAAAATAGGGAGGAAATGATGAAATGTTAGATGTGTGAAGGACATTTTAGATGTCTGATGCTCAGGCTGACACCAGTAAGGCACTTAGACTGAGGCAAGCAGATAAGTCTTTCATTAACTCGATGCCTGAATCTATTGAAGAGTAAATAAATTTGCAGCCCACAAACTTAAGGGGGGGATACTTAACTCCCAGCAGGAATGAAAGTGCATTTAATCTAAACAAGCAATGTGATTTTTAGTACCTTGTGTTCAAGGGCTGCATTCCAAGCCGAGGAGGCTCTGAACTAATCACCAGCTCAGCCTCCACGACATGCCAGGGAAGCATCCCGGGAAAGCACTGCAGGAGTGGGGCCCTGAGAGCGTTCAGGGCTGCGCCAAGGTCTCTCAAGGGGCCCTGGGCTTTGATTTATATAAAGATCTCTGATTTCACGGAGTTTTGTGGGCATATCTTGTACCTCCTTATTCTTAGCAAAGCGTTTCCTGTGTAACCTTTTGCATTTTTGTTTGGTCTTTATCCTTTCAAACAGATTGCAGGAGAGGATTTTTGATACCTCTCGGCTACACCATATTTTTCAAGAAATTAATTCTTGTCTTGTCTCTTGACAGCACCATATCCATCACTGGCCAATCTGTATGATAAGATAGAAGCAGGTAGTTTTATCTACAGCAGCAGTATCTAAAGGTGATCGTATGGTTGGAACACAAGACACGTCGAGGAGTTTTATATCCATGTTTTTTAATTGCCCGTGCCAGTTTGATGCTCAACCTCTGGCAAGGGCAAGCAGTGCAGGATGTGCACGTCGTACATCTGGAGAAGAAAACTTCTTAGTCACAGTGTACGTGCCTCTATTTCATACAGAGAGCTAGCTGTGCTGGTGGTGAAGTAGAAAACCAGGCTAGTGCTTGATATTCTTCTGCTTGGCACGTTTGCTTAATAATGTTTCCTTGACACCTTTTTTGGCCTGTTTTTGCTCTGGGCTGCTGTACTGTGCAGACATGGCTATGCTTAGTATAGGAAGTGATTTAAGTGTTTTACAAAGGTTTAGTCAAAGCTAAAATATTTGCCTATCTCAGAACCATCTGTCTTGTGTTCTCATCCCTCTGCGTTGTGCAGACCCCAGCGTTACTTGCTCCCACATGTTCGCGCTCTTTCTGATGCCTGAAAGTGCTCTAAGTACTCGGAATATTGTGTGTGTAGAGTTAGGGGGCTCTCTGCGTTAGGAAGCTCTGCCTTTAAGCACGCTGTGATCCATTGTTCGGTAAACACAATTACATCGCCCAATCTTTCATCTCCTCTTTAATGAATCCATGCTAATTGATTAATCAGTGCTGTTGCTTCACTGTGATAATCCCAGATGAGGAAAAGCAGCAACATAACTAGCAATTACTACCATATGTCGTACACGGAGGCAAACGTACTGTAATGTACCCTACGAGGCAGTTGCGCAGGAGGAACTGAGCAAGTTTCAGCTGTTTAGCTTATTGATGAGCTGCTGTCACCTTGACTTGGAGTAGGTTGATGTAAGTGGCTTCTAGAGCAAGGAGAAGGTGATCTGTGCTGCATGTTTTACTCGTGTTGCTTTTTGGTTTCCAAACCAGTGAGCACAAATTTGCCATCTTTAAACAAAGCTCAACTTGGTAATGGGAACGTCATTGAAAGACACCCTCTTCCGCATGTCCACAGTTTGCCTTTTCCTGCAAGGGACAGCTGAATTTGGTAATGGATTTATTCCGAAGAGCAAAGATGCCATGCTGAAGTGCTATCTTTATCTTCAGCTTTTAGGTCATACCTTAACAGCCTTTCACGTAGTATTGACCACATATTGGTGGTGTTAAAGCAGGAAGTTTTAATTTGGTATTTCAAATACATTTGTGAAGCTTTTCTTCTGTATTATGTATTCTTGTTTTTTAAAATATTAATGATTAGTATTTTTATGTGGTATGACTAAAATCTGAATTACATTTTGGGGAGAAATGGTGATGTGCAATGATAATGTAGAATTGCCAAGATAAGATTTAGATGTTCACTAAGGGACGCTGTGCAGAAGTAATCCTGTTGTACGGTGCTTTCAGAGATTTTCATTTACTTTTTAAAAGGAATGCAGGCCATTTCTCTTTGCACAAATGAGCAAAAAAAAATCCCAAAATGCAGGCTTATAACTTGCAAATCTTATAGAAAAAGTTCCAATAATTCTAGATTTTTGGAAGACCAGAAATGGTGAGTCAGGCTAAAGAAAATAATGCTGGTGTTCTCCTGCTCTGGGATAATTTGGTGGATTTTCTGGCAGAAAAGGATGTGAAATTCATTCCTATTTTTACAGTGTTAATTGCCCCATGGCAGCTTCCATCCAGCTTAGAGAAGGGAGTAGTGTGCATTTATAGCACTAATGATAGCGCAGTCTTTAAACGATGCTTGTTGCCATGGGAATGTTCTGAAATAATTTGTATAGTAACTCAAATGTCCAAAGGTTGGGCACTTTCTCAGAACACAGACTTTGTCTTCAAGTCGGTGATGCAGAAGGAATGACAAGTTCTAACTCTTGGAAACACCTCGTTGTTCACTGCTCTGCTTTCCTCATAAATAAAAAGCTATAGATTTCCAGACAATAAATTTAATAACTTTCCTCTAGATCTAGTTAAAATGCAAAATGATAAATAAAGTGTTGTATTTGAACAGTGCTCTTGGAGGATCTTAGGGCGCTTCTATGCGGTCTCTAACAAGAAGGCACAAGACACCCTGTGCTTCTGTGAGCCCCGATTTTTAAATACTCACAGCGGGGGTAAGTGCAAGCTAATAATCCGATGTGAGTAACGAGTGAGGTGCGCTGAGCTGCTCAAGCTGCTCTGGCGCTTCCAGCGAGCGCAGAACGACGGCCGGGAGCTCGTGCGGCTCCAGCAGAGCAGGGAGACGCGTGCGGGGCAGAGGGGGCTGCTGGAGCCTCAAGGCTGTCTGCATTCTGCCCTCGCGTCCTCTGTTTTGCTACGTCTTGACTTGGTGCAGGGTTTGAACACCAATTTTTGAATGGAGCTACCCAACTCTATAGCTGTGTTTCCTCTTAATACACTTTTCATCAGGGGAAAAAAAACAATTGAACTTACCTCTTTATGCAGGAACTAGTAGGCTATTTTTAACCCAGCACTGGACAGGCTCTATAACTAGTAGAAAAGAGATTCACTTTCCCAGAAGCTGGAGACCCCCTGGAATCCAAACATGGTTTTCATCATGCAAATCCCTGCAGAAGCCCTCAGGAGCGTGCAGAGATCTGAACATCTCCCAGAGCAAGGGCAGCAATTAAAATCAGCGCAGTGAATGGGAGAGGGCTTGTAAATGTAATCTCTTGTTTTAAAGGTGTAACTGCCCCCGTGACTGGCCGGTTACTCCATCCTCGCAGGAGTTATTCCAGTACAGCCAACCCATAAAGGTTGCAAGTGTCTACCATCGTACTCTCATTTTCAGTAGCATTTTCTCTCCTGAAAATTTTCTTCTGACTTCAGGAATTGCTTCTCTGCCATTAGGGGTGCTAAATGCAAATATTTATCAGTGCCCTAGAAAGCAGCCCTCTACTACTGCTTTGGAAAAGACATTACTTGCCTCACCCTGGAAATTCTTAGCATGTTGGGCTCAAGTCCAGTGTTCTATGTGCAGAAAAGCTACTTTTGGAGACTTTTAATTGTGGCAATGTCCCCTTTTCTTTCCTGTGAGCCCATCATAAAGGGAAGTTCTCGCACTTGCACTCCAGCTGCACCTCTTCCTTCCCTTCCCCCTGCGAAACAACTGCCAAGAAAGGTGTGAGCTCAAGCACTGCAGCAGCTAGTGGAAATTTTCCTTTTGCTCAGTGCGGGGAGAATTTGATTTGAGGGCTCTTGGAACTTTTACAGTTTCAAGGTACACCCAAATTATGTATGTATTTCAGCATGGGTTCACCAAGGGGAGATCATGCTTGACTAACCTGACAGCCTTCTATGATGGAATGACCGGCTGGATAGACGAGGGGAGAGCGGTGGATGTCGTCTATCTCGACTTCACCAAGGCTTTTGACACCGTCCCTCACAACATCCTCCTGGGCAAGCTCCGGAAGTGTGGGATAGATGAGTGCACAGTGAGGTGGATTAGGAACTGGCTGGATGGCAGGGCTCAGAGAGTGGTGATCAGCGGTGCAGAGTCTAGTTGGAGGCCTGTGGCTAGTGGGGTCCCCCAGGGGTCAGTCCTTGGTCCAGTCCTGTTCAATTTATTCATCAATGACCTGGATGAAGGCACAGAGTGCTCCCTCAGCAAGTTTGCTGATGACACGAAACTGGGAGGAGTAGCTGATACCCCAGAGGGCTGCGCTGCCATCCAGAGGGACCTGGACAGACTGGACAACTGGGCGATGAAAAACCTCATGCAATTCAACAAGGCCAAGTGCAAGGTCCTGCACCTGGGGAGGAATAACCCCAGACACCAGTACAGGCTGGGGACCGACCTTCTGGAGAGCAGCTCTGCAGAGAAAGACCTGGGTGTCATGGTGGATGACAAGTTGACCATGAGGCAGCAGTGTGCCCTCGTGGCCAAGAAGGCCAATGGAATCCTGGGGTGCGTTAAGAAGAGCATCTCCAGCAGGTCGAGGGAGGTGATCCTGCCCCTCTACTCAGCCCTGGTGAGGCCACATCTGGAGTACTGTGTCCAGTTCTGGGCTCCACAGTGCAAGAGGGATGTGGAGCTGCTGGAGAGAGTCCAGTGCAGGGCCACAAGGATGATCAGGGGCCTGGAACATCTGCCCTATGAGGAGAGGCTGAGGGAGCTGGGCCTGTTCAGCCTGGAGAAGAGAAGGCTGAGAGGGGACCTGAGCAGTGTCTATAAGTACCTCAAGGGAGGCAGTGAGGAGGATGTTGCTGGTCTCTTTTCAGTGGTGGCCACCATCAGAACTAGAGGAAACAGGAAGAATCTGAAGCATCAAAAGTTCCACGGGAACTTAAGGAAGAATTACTATTTCCATGGAAATTCAGATTTCATGTCAGTCTGTGCAAAGATCTCTAGCAGCTCGGACCTGATCAGGCTATCACAGTGTGGAGATTGTTCTCTGTTGGCTAAGGTCATAGTAGATGTGTGTTTTGTGTGTGCTATAGGCAGGATAACCAGACCTATGGCATAACTCTCACTGTATGCTGGCATAGACAGGGAGTCTCATCTGCTACCTTTTGGATGGGATAGGACTGGACCTAATTTGGGAGCTGGTAAATGAGAAGGGTTTAGGGAAACGTTTTGAAAGTTGTTACTGCCAGAGAATTTATTTGAATATTTTGCTGGATTAGAGGCTGAGCAGTCCTGTAAGTGTGTCTGTTGGCATGAGGTGCTGAGCACCGCTCCTGGGCACGAGCAGTCGATTTGGAAACAGCCACGTGGGCATGAGATGTTCCTGCCCTTCCTTTCCTGGTGATAATTAGCACCTCAGTTGGACTGTGCATGTGCATAGTCCCATAGAATAGTGTGCCCAATTGGGGAAGATGGTTTAAACCAGCTTGATTTTGCACTGAAGAAGGCTGGGAATATCTATGTAATCCACTAATGCACTTCAGCTGTGATGATAACCCTCAGCAAGAGAGTTGGTAGCAAATAATTTGGGGGAATAATTTCTTAATCTACTCCAGACTGATTCCCAAGAGTGTGTCTATTTATGCCCTTGGCTTAAATATCTTCTTAAGTGCCAAGATTAGCAAGCACAGCACAACATTTGAGAAGCCCACTGGTAGCTGAAAGAGGAAAACGTTGCTGTTACTGTTCCTGAAAGTGTCATATAATTGCCAGAAGCAATACTGTACTCTGGTTTGTCTTTGTGCTGTGCTAATTAAACATGAATCCCGTTGCATATTATGTCAGAAGTATTTGAGGATGTGTCACCATTCCTGTTTTGAAAAATAACCTTTAACAGTCCAGTAGAATACATTTCAATTGACAACACTGAAAAAAGCTGTATGATTCTTATTTTCATATGTTGTGTGCCTAAAAATCATCTTTAGCAAGTGATTAATTGCATTTGTAGATACTGCACAATTGCATCAATTATCCATTTCAAATGAATTTCATTCTGAATGTTCAAGAGGATGATGTAGTTTAATCAGTAAGTGAAATGGAAGTATTGTGAGCTGTTTAAAAATACTTATCACGTTTTATGGAGGCAGAACGATTTAAATCAAGTAGACCGCTGGTGAAGTAAGAAATATGCAGTAACAAATACTGTAATCTTTTTCTTTTCCATTTGGTTTAGCAGCATTTTATTGCATGGCTTTGCATTGATTTTTGCATTGATATTGCAGGGATGTTAGATGGTCAAGAATTTTTTAATTTAAATAAATTAATTGTGGTTATAAATACACTGGTTTAAGTGTGACAGGTTGCATATCTGTTGGTCAACATCTCCTTCAGCCAGGTTCTGTAATGCCTTCTAAGAGCATGCTGATTTTCTGTTAGTGGTTGGTTTTGAAAAGATCTTTTTTATATTTTATTACACTAATTTGGAGTAAAGAAGTGATAAAATCAATTCCCCTTTTTTGGAGACATTATATATTCTTTTGCAATACTAAAGCACACCACTTGTATTTCGGGAAGCTTTTTTGGTTATTTGAAGTTGTGTGGGCAGAAAGATCATCTGATATTATCTTGACAGTGCAAGATTAGCTAAGCAGATGAAGTGCGGATATTGACACCAAGCTGCTCTTCATTTGTAGGAGCTGAGTGATTTTGAGCTTTGTATAACCCACGAGCAGTTGGTATTTGCAATTCGTAATTTTAATCTGTTCAGAGCCTCTTATTTTGTGTGTATTTTTTTTTCCACAGTTACAACATCTTGTATTCAGAAAGACGTCTTAAGAACAAGTTTGTGCCCATTGATAACTTTCAAGTATTTTTCTTGTCGGAGTGTTCTTTGGCCTTGAAATATCCTCTATACATTTTACTTAATAAAGTTATTTGGGGACCACATTTCAGGCAAAAATTAGGCCCATTGTGGATTTAAGGCCAAGTGGGGGGATTCTGGCACTGACTTCCAAACACTTTAAACCCTGTGGTTTGCCATGTTCTCCTGCCTGCGGTACTGAGGTTACAGGAGTGTCGTAATAAAGGGGGCCGAGTTGAACAAAGTTTTTTAGTCGTTTTAGAAACCTGCGGACACACGCTTGAATTTATGCCTTGATGACAGAAATGACTGTGGACATGCATTTGACTTTATGCTTTGGTGATAGAAACGACTGTTTTGTTCCCACCACACAAAACACGATGTTGGGAAGCCTTTCCGAAGGACGGAAACGGGTGTTTTTGTGGCCCTCTCGAGGTGTGTGGTTTGGGGCTCGTCTTCCCTGTGCCGCCGCAGCGTTACTCTTGTTGCCGTAGCTGAAGGTAAACACCTTCAGTTTGTAGCACCTACTAATTGGTTTGGGAATGTTGATGCAAGTGCTGAGTTTTAAAGCTAAAAATAGCGCCGAGGCTTTTGAAACTCATTCTGGCTGTCAGCAAGTGATCCTGTGATCCTGCAAGTGTTGCTAAAAGCGTTTGAGTTTTAAACAGGGTAATTAAAAGTGTCTGTTGGGAGAGCAGCAGATGAGAAGGTTGCGGGGGCCCTGGTGTCCCCTTGGCACCGGCGGGAGCGAACGGCGGCCTGTGCCGCGGCCTGGTGCCGGGGCCTCGCCTGGCCTTCGCTTGCTCCTTAACGCTGATGACCCCTGATGTCCTCCAGATACAGCACTGCCAACTCCCACCTCGGGGACCTGCTTTCACTTCTAACTTGTTCATGGAAGTTTCAGGTGAAGACCTTCTCCTTTGGGGTCTACCAGGTTTGGGTAGATACCATGTGTGTTTCTAAGTAATAAATCTTATTTACTTCCTTCATGTTTGTAGTTAGTGGTTGCCTTTTTGTACCCTTAGTCTCGACTTGAAGTTTTTTTGCAGTTGTTTTACAGAATTTGTGTTTCTCTAAACTTCTCATCTACTTCTGAGATTCAGCTCGGTTTAGTACTTGCTCAATAAGAATTGGTTCCCAGGGCTTGAGAAACTTCCATAAATGTGTGTCAAAGTAGACACTCCTTAAAGCAGAAGATGTGTGGCTGAAGGCTGCTGAGAGGGAATTGAGGGGATTAACAGCCCTTTAATAGACAGATTATTTCTAGAGCTGAGTCCTGTGGGTCAGAAGATGAACCCTACTCTTGTCTGAATATGCAAAGACCATCAGAAACTCTGAAACAGAATTAACGTAGTATTCACAGGGCTGTGTAGAGTGCAATGGGAGCTTTGGACAACCAGACATCTCTGTGGTGTAAGTATCACGTTGAGTGCCATGCCCTGAGCAGCGTCATGCAGCAGCCAGTGCTTTCAGGAATCTCGAGGATCTAGTTTTTGAGAAGCTAGTTGATCTGCAGCCCCCATGTGCGCTTGTGGCTTGGCTGTATTTTGAGCCTTCCAAAAAGGAGAGGCTTTTCAGCAGCAGTGTTTTCATCCGTTAGCTAATGGTGGGCAGCTTTGCAAGGAGGCAATATTTGCTAATGAGCTTCGTCTGCATCCGTTATTTATTGCTACCAAGGCTTCATCTTTTTGTAATGTGAAGTCATTGTATAAAGATAGGGCGTTAGGTTTCTACTGCTAACTCATTACGTGAGGTTGGCTTCCTATTTCTGAGGTTAGTATGGTAGTATGTGATATAACGGGAGTTGCTTTTTGATATGCAATTCTACTGTGAAAACTGATGGGAAGAAATGTTGCTTATTCCATATATTTTGGGGCATTTTTGTGTGTGTGTGTTTGCGGTTTTATTTTTTTGAGAGAGTTTTTCTGTTGCATTAGTGACAGAAATTAGCTTGCAGTGAGCTGGATTGGCAATGGAGAGGAAGCCAACTCCAACTTACGTTCCCTTTAATGTACAAAGAAATTTGTGGCCAGTGTTATAGTGGCAGAAGCTCATAGGTGGTGTGTGATCCAGAAGGGAGTCCAGCTTGACGTGCAGTCCACTGGTTTGCTTGCAAAGCTGAAGGTGATGCCTTTTTAAAAAATGAACCACCACCAGCACCAACAACAACAGAAAAACCCCAAACTGCCTTGCTACTTTTAAAATGAAAATAAGCTCTACACTTCTCTGGGGGGGCTGCTGAAAATGTCAAAACTTGTAATACTGGCTTTGTAGAGAAATGCGGAATTTTAATGCACAATTTCCCCTAGAGTTTAAAGTTATTCCTGAGAATGAAATTACCTATTTCGTTGGCACTGTTCTTTGCAATTAATTTATAATATTGCTACTGTTTGTCTTAGGGCAGGTTAACATGGTAAGAATGTACACTGGAAAACTGTGACTGCTACAACAAAACCTAATTATTAACTTAAGTCTTTATCTAGTTAAGATCAAGCTTTGAATTGAATTCTCTTAGTGTGTTGACAGCTGAAGATTTATGTCTTCCAGTTCTATTCCTGTTGCAGAGTTGGCAGAAATGACCTCTCCAAAGAAGCTTTTTGTTACACGTTTTACTCTGTTTACATTATTGCCATGAGAGTTGCAATGAAGTACAGTACATTAAAGCTAATATATCACCTGCTGACAGTGTTCTTATCTCTTTGGTACCTCTTCCCCTCTCCTAGTATGGAAAAAAAAATGCAAACATAAAGAATCTAGGGATCAGGAAAAGAAAGTTCAGTAATAAAAGTAAAAGAGCTTTAGCATTAACATCAAGCCCTATGCGTACTGTATTTTAGTCTGGTCAAATGGTTACATAACTTCACTTTCTGATAAGTTGCTGTGAAAAGGCGTCTGCACCAGAGAGCCGCTACTAAGGGGTGGCAGGGGTGGAAGAAGCCTGTGCTGTAGGTCTGGCACAGGCCTGCAGCTGGCTTCATCCCTCCCCTCGCCATTTCTCCATGGATTGAGAGTCTGAGCAGCCCAGCAGGCTCTAAAAAGGTACAGGGAGAAGAGAGAGCAGCTGCTGACAGTACATGGCCTCAGGGCAAAATCACTTCTCCCCCCGGCCTCTTCATTTAATACAGCCGTTGTTTGAAATGCATAAATATTAGCTAGTTTCACAATGCGCACTTTGAAATCTCAACAGGGAGCTCCACTGGCCTTTGAGGATGGGGAGATGAGCGTCCCTGGACCCGCGGAGCTGCTGGCGTCGCAGAGGGCCCGGCTGGCTGTCAGGTAGGAGCCCCTTCCTCTGGGCAGCCATTTTGGCGTCTCTATCGACGTGCGAGGCAAGGCTGGCGCCTCACCTGCCGCGTCTGCCCTGTGGTGTGCTCGGCAGCACCCCCACGTCCCCTTTCCCGTCCTAACCACGTGCTCAGCTCACGTCCTGAAGCATTTCTTTGCATGTGACAGTCTTTTACCCGGGTTGATGGATAGGAATGATTTTGACTTGCGCTGTTTGGAGTAAATGGGTCCTGGAGGCGCTGCTGTTGTATATTTTGGTCTTACTTGTGTTCTAATGAATCTTTTAAAAGTGTTCAATGTCTGAGGTAGAGGACAGTCTTGCATCTCAGCAGGCAAACTGCTGAACAATATGTTCCAAAAACAACCCTTTTTAGTTAAAATGACATTACAAATTTTGAAATGTAAAATTCCTTTTCACCATATTCTGCAGCAGAACTTAACTCTATGTGTATGCACTCTGAAAACTGTAACCAGTATTTTCTGTGTTTCCCTGTCTATTGCTTTGCTAGGGTAGTGAGATTGATTGCATCCTTTTCCTCTCCCTGTTTACACCAGACCAGAGATGGCCAGTGTTATAACTTAAGTTATCAGTGGTTGCATTAACAGATTGGGAATCATCTTTTATTTTGTCTGGTCCAAATTTTGAGTGAAACTTAAATAAGCTTAACTGACTATATGATTGGAGTTGGAAGGAAAAGAAAAAAAACTGCTTTCAACAGAAAATTCAAAAATTCACCTTTGAGGTTCATTGTTTCCTGAAATGACAAGGAAAATTCTGACTGGGTGAATGGAAACAAAAGTAGCTTTGCTAAGTTTAGAACAAAGTGAATTGGTGATTTGTGTTGCACTGGAGTCACCTTTTAGAGTAGGGCAAGGAATTTAATTCTTTGATATCCCCCTAGGTTGGTTGTTGCAGGAATGTTACTAGTATTGTAATAGCAGACTGTCTAATGAAACTAAAAAAATGTCACATGGGAAACTTAGACATAACAGCAAAGATGTTGCAATCAAATTCGCTTCTATTTTGGTGAAGGCAATTAATTTTCTATAATTCTGCAACTTATAGCCATTTGTCAAAATAAAATAAAACAAAAGCCGCACAATACACAGCACTGTGTATGTTAGAGCATTTATTTGCCCATGCTGCTGAGGGGGGGGGGCGGGGAACAGAAATGTTAATATGGTCATTTTTACCTAGAGCAGGTCTAGAGAAGAGGCATGAAGGCATATGCCCTAAGTCTGACAGGGAAGTCAGAGCAGGGACTCTGACTTTAGTCTTTGCATGGCCCATGCCAGGATCTTGATACAAATACCAAGTCTTGCTTGTGTCATCGTTCAACGTCTTTTTCATTTCTTCAGAGGGAACTCATCCATCTGATTGTTTGCATTCTTCCTCCCTCTTTGGAGCCCTCCCTATCACCTGCTTTGTATGCCGTTCTCCAGTTCCTCCTCATGTGCCTGCTGAAACGGAGGGGTATTTTTAGATTGGTATCACCAGGACACAGAATTGGAGTGCTCTTCCAGCCCTCTGCACCTGCTGGGTCTCTGTGCTACACACTAACTGATTAGTGTTCATCACACAGGTATTGAACCTAGTCAGCTTAGTTGCTAATGTTGTTTTTCTTCTTTCTCTTTATGGAACATAGCTAAAGACTTCTACAGCTTATTTCACCTGAGGTAATTATTATGCATGGCCAAATATATGCGCTCATTTGCTCCTTTAGTGTCTTTGGATCTGTCAGTTTGTTAATGGGATTAATCAAGCTTTGCTCGTGCTATGCTCCTATTTGTTGTCCTTATGCTTTACTTGTGTGTTTTTGATCATCTGAGTCATCTTATGACCTATGCTGCTGTTTTTCTCTGAGAACATCTTGTTGCTTATAAAGTTACCCAAGTTGCTGTTTACACTTGGGAGTCATCAGTCGGAGCTTGCGGTGTTCCTTGCTTTAATCTGCGTGTGCTGATTCTGGTGGTGTCATTGGAAAATTTGGCAATGAAAAAGATCTCTGTGAAACATTCCAGGAATATTTAATCCCTGAAGCGTTCTCTCTGGCATGTCACATAACAGTTGATAAAAGGAATAGATTGTCTATAGATCTCTTAGCAGTTTTGGTGAATTCTGCCATCTTGGAGAAGTATGGAAGGAAAAGTGATGAAGAACGTAGGCTGGAACCCACCCAATTGGCAACTGAGTATCCAAGTATTGACCAGGGAGCGGGGGAAAAGCTGGTGCAGGGGCCAGGGTGGTACATTCCTAACTACCTTGCTGCATTCTTGTAATTCTGTTGGGAGATAAAACATGTCATTGTGAGCTGGATCCCTGCTGATAGACTGAAAGAACAGATTGGTCAAAAGGCAAAGCAGAGAGGAGTGGTGTTTCCTTAAGCACAGAACCCCAGAAAAGTGGTTCTGCTAGAACACATGTGCCCCCGGCGTGCTATGTTGAGGATGTTGAGATTTTTAAAAACACGTTTTTGCCTGAAAGTATACAAATGTGTAGTATGAGGATTTTTTTTCACAACATTTTGAAATATATTCAAATATAGCTGTTTGTAATAGATTCCAGTTTCTTGGAATTTAATGAATTTAGGAGGATGCAGAAACCGTTATTCTGTAGAACAAAGGAATTTGGTTTCCGTGAAGCTCCCTGGGATTTAAAAAATACACAAATATAAATGTTAAGGCAGGCCTGTTGCTTTTTCCTTAAAAGGAAAAGGGGAACAATTGTTTTTGAAACTTTTTTTTTTTTTTGGCCAAAGTACTTTTTTCCATGAAGAATTGAAAGAAAAGAATGGTCTAACAATCATGACAGCTTATCTATCTTGCTGGTATCTTAATTTAAATGAAACTAAGTAAATTATATCTTATAAGCCTCTTATTAATAAAAACAGTTCTTTCCACAAATGAGCAAGCTAACATTTTGAGATATATTTTGTCTCTTTCTGCACTGTTCTTTCTGGAAAAATGTTATTCATAATACTAATTTGTGGGGGTCTCTTGTTACATTTCAGAGACCATGATGGACCACCAAGTCATGATTTCTTACAGGTCATTAACTCTCATTTAAATATGTCACGTTAAGTTAAATGATGTTAATGAAACTAATATTTCAGTCTGATTGTGAGCTGTTTCATGTTACAGAAGAAAGAAGAAAACCACTACTGTCTCTGCTGGTTTCACCTGAAAATATTTCTTCTTGCCATCCAGTCTGGTGATCATTGTGATATATAGCACTTAAGAAAAATAGTAGCTAGACTCCTTAACAAATTATCTGAAACTCTTCATCAGAGCACCAGCCTCCCTGAGGCTAGTGTCCCTCATCTAGCTGCATCCAATAATGGATGTTTGAGAGGGAAGCAGAAAAAATATATGTAATTAATATTCTATGATTTCAAAACCTATTGAAGTTAAAAGCTGCAGCCCTGACTCATTTTGTATTTCTCAGTTCCATGTGAAGAAAAACAGTTCATTGATTTAAGTAGGTAAAATAAAAAGGTTGTACCTTAAGTAAGTGAAATAAATGAGAAAAGTAGGAGTGTGGGCGACTTTCAAAAAATACTCAGATGCTAATCAGAAGGAAACTTATTTACGTGGACTCTCTTTCACTGTAAAAGTAGTGGAAAACTTTTCAGGGCCTTATCCTTTCTGCGCCTGGAAGTCTTGTCTTAAGTTTACTGAGAGTTGAGCTTTGTTGGAGAAGAGTCTTTAAATATTGCTTCATCAGCACTTTTTTAACAGTAAAAACAGAACTGATGACAATTTTCTGGTAACTTCTGAAGGTGATTTTTTTCTTTCTTTTTTAACTTTATATTTCCTAATAAGTGATATTCAGAACGACTGAAACCAAACAAAAACCATCTGTGTATAAAATCGGATATTTTTCCTTGCTTTCCTTTTCTGGACTAGGACTTAAAAATTTTATAGTAATAGCAGGATGTTTGCTAGAAATTTGTCATGAACCCCTAGAATTCGATCCCTATGCACAAAAGAGAAATACTGGTTTTGAAAAATTGGTTTCACAAAGTTATTTTTCAGTAAAAATTACTGCGTTAAGGAATGGTAAACATTAGCCTGTTTGGAAGTGGCTGTTTAACTTTAGCAGTGGATTGATTGGAACTCAGTATTTTATGCATAGATAATTCATTATGTGTTTTCATTATGCTCCATTTTGCTGCCTTCACACTTTGTTTTTAGCAGCAGTCAGGGTCACAGTTCTTTGGTTAAACATTGTAGATACATAATTGAGCATAACTACAGCATTCTGTCCTCCTCAGCTTTTTTCCAAACTTCCTTGTATCCTTCTGTGTCTGGTATTAGTCTTAGAGCACAGAAGCAGAGGTGGAGCAACTTGATCCGAAAAAAATGAAAAAAAGGGGGAGGTTGGGACTGTTGCCTGTAGCCGGTGTGATTTGTCTCTAAATTTTTATACAGTTGATGTCATGAAAGTTAAATTTAGTATGGAAAAATCTGGATTTCAGTGGCATATTTGCTAGATTAGTAAATTTTGAGAGAGGATGACTAATTACTTCTTGGAACCTGAAGTTGGAGGATTCCAGCCTTATTCCGTATTAAGTGTATAAACTTGGTGCATGAGTAATTGAAAGACCCTTTTCTCTTAGATGACAGTGAGCTTCACTGTGCCTGGAATACTCTTTTTTTTTTTTTTTTTTTTTTTTTTTGACGCAGTTGCTTGCTTGCTCTCCTTGCAGTGTGCTCTCCATCACCAGATATCATTCAGGTTTTCTCATGGCTTTCATTATACTAACTCCAAGCAGCTTTAGCTCCAGTCCCTCCTTTATGGTTTCCCTGTCCCTTTGGTGAGAGCTTTGAGCACTGGGTTTTAAAGGAGAAAGAAAGAAGAAAAGTGCTTTTTTGACCCCACTTGCTGGGCTGGCTCTAGAAGGCAGGCTCTGTTGTCCCTGGGAAAAGGGGTACAGCTACTATATTACCACCGGCAACTGTACAGTTTTAGTATATGAAATAAGTAGATACTCATCACCCTCTATTGGATAAAACCACATGTGTTTCCTTTTCTAAAACCCTGCAGTGCCTGGACGTTGCCAGAAACCCCGTGCTCCCCACCGCGTGTCATCCGCCTGTGCTCATGGATGCTTCACTCTCTTGGAGCAGGGGCTGGTGAAATATAGATCAGAAGGAGATCAATAACTTTATCTGTGAGCTCCCTGCATCTGAGTGACATTTCTTTGCCTCTTACTTGGCTGTGGTCAATGTGAGCGCCACAAAGCACATTCAGAGTTGCTGCTTTATGTTTCTGTTTGCAAGGACAGCATTGATGTCCTGGGCAAAGAGATTTTTCAGATACAGCAGCTTGTTAATTTGTACCTTTTCTTTAAAAAAAAAAAAAAAAAAAAAAACAAGTCTGAGGGATTCAATGTGTTGCATCATTGTGTTGTGCCTGGGCTGTTGTTGCAAGTGTTGAATAGAGCTAAATTACAGAAGGCAAAAGAATAAGCCATTGGAATATATTTGATCTGTGCTTACTCGGGTAGTAGCTTCTTGTTGTGACATGTGCATGATGACAGATTTTTGTGTGGTAACCAAGGTGGAAAGGAGCTTCTCCCAGGAAAGTTTAGGAAATCCTGTCTTCAGTAAGTTGCAGAACAATTAATCCACCACAGGCTCCACCAGTTGTGTTCCCCAAGAGAAATCCTACCAAGATCCTCCCTGCAGTTAATAGTTTGGCCCTCTGGAGAACAAAAGCCAACTCCAAAATTAAAAATCATCTATGTCTGGACAGGTCTGTTTTAAGCATCAGTGGATTTAGTGGCTCAGATGAGGTTTTTGGTGTTAGTGGAAAGTTTGTACACACTTCTTTAGTTAACTCTTCTTCCCCGCCCACCCCCCGACATCGTATATTTGATGTTAATTCCTAATATTATTTTCAGGAGAGAGCTGCAGTATTTGGCAGGAAGGGCACCATCAGTCTGAAGATGAGGTTACAAAATTAGCTACTCTAGATATGCAGCAGCCCATTTAACTTTTGCTTTCTGTATTAAAAATGAACTGTTGTGCATGTTTCCTGCGCCCATACCCGTATGTGCGCACACACGTATTCCCTTTCCTCGCTAAACTGTGCTTGTCAACGTTTTTAACAACATGCATGGCAAGCCTTCCTGACAAATGTGATAGACTGTGAAGAAGCTGGCAGAAATCAATAAACATCAAGCAATAAAAAATTTACATAGTAAATGATGATAGTTTCTTCAGGTTAAAAATCAATAGCACAGTGTCAACTGTGATCTTGGAGACAGGAGTCAGGTAATGCTCGCAGATGTTGTCTCTCTGCAGGGACCTCAGAGAAAGGTTGTTTTTGAAATTAATGCACAATGGATAATGCACTGTTTCTTTTTGAGAAGATTCCTATTTTTCTTGGTGTGTAGCTTTTTTGTTAGATTTAAAAGTAAATTTGTAGGTTGTCTTTGAGCCTGCTTATAGCTGTAGATACATTAACTTAAGATGACAGGTAAGCTGTCTATCATGACTGCCCTCAGAAAATTCCTATTCTGTATTACAGTTATTTAGGAAGACAGCTCTTCCCTGGAGGTACTTAAACAACCCAGGGTTATCTGGGGACAAATTTCATTTTTATTTATTAATTTATTTAATTTCTCCCTATACAAATAAAAACTGATTCCCTACTGTTGATTATTTTCTTGATCTGTAGGCATTGGCCACGTAATTCCCTGGTGCACTTTGGTTGCAAATAAGTCCAAACTGTAATTAAAATAGCCTTTTAATTATAATTCTTGTCTACTAATAAGAGAATTGGAGGAAGTATGAAATGAAGCTGAAATAAGAATTAACTTCCAGCACATACTTTTTTGAGGCTTTCTTTTTTTTCCCTGAGTTTTTGGTAGCTATCCTGATTAAACCTCAGCCTTTCTGCACAATTCCACAAGAGAGGAAAAAAAAAAAAAAGAAAAAAGAAAAAGTGATAACTAAAACTCTGGAAGATGCAGAGGTGTTTTGTGAGGAGGTCCCTGCCAGGCTGTGAAGGTGGGGAGACAAGGAGGGCAGGCGGCAGCACTGGGACGTGCCCGCTGCTCGTGCTCCTGCTGTCAGCACGGTCCTACCCAAACCTTTTACGCCGGCAGCAGCGGTGACCTGTTGTTCAGGCATGGTCTGTTTTGCTTTAGCGGAATAAAAATGCACTCCAGTGACAGCCTCCTGGGAAGAGTAAATTACAAATGGGCTCAAAGGAATATTATATGAACTTGTGTGCCAGTTCTGTGCAATATTTAGCTGAACAAGATAAGGGTTATGGTATCTAGGCCACGTCACTTCTAACCAACCAGTGTGCCACTGAGTAAAGGCTCTCCACTGAACCTGACTGCTTTATTAGCAAAGCTGTGCTGGAGCGTGTCGTGGATCCCTTCTCCTGGGACAAGGGCTTGGAGGGGGGACCTTGTGGCCACAGACAAGGACAAGGGCAGAGCTTTGTGTCGCCTGAACCACTTGGCCTGAGGTGACGGGAAACACCGGCCCGTGCCCCCCGGCTGCTGTGGAGCTTGCAGGCCGGCCTGGGTGCCTGCTCTCTCCAACGGCCATGGCCGGGATCGCGGGAAGGCCACTGTTGGGCCGTTGGCCTAAAACACACCGTGGAAACGGGAGCCGCGTGGCCACCACGCAGCTCTGCTGCACTGCGGCCCAGTCTGGGGCAGGGAACTTCCTCCCAGCTCCCGCTCCGCGGCGCGTTCTGCAGCCCGTGTGGGGCGCTCCGGGGTGAAACATGTGCGAGCGACTGTGTGGAACCAGAGTTACAAAAATCACTTTATTCCCAGCAGTGGACTAGTTAAAACCACCAACAGCCGAGATACTAATGTTTATTCCGGTTAATTTAAGGATTGACTTAGGAAAACATTCATATTGGTGTCTTTTTTTTTTTTTTTTCTTACCTTTTCAGGGTAAATCTAATCTACCAAACCCAAGAATTTGTTAGCCATTTTCCATTTCATCATCTGTTATATGCGTTAGCTCTGAGCCTAACATCCTTTGGCTGTGTTTCTGCTATTAGATCAAATGACAAAAGATTTTTAACATTTCATATGATGTTTCACAGTTTTTCTTCTGTTTCTCTGTGCTCTTTTTTAGTGAAATGACAAAAATAGTGGAGATTTCTGGAGAAGGTGGGCCCCTGGGGATCCATGTGGTGCCCTTTATTTCATCTTTGAGTGGAAGGTAAGGTGGTCTCTGTTACCAAATTGTTTATTTTCCGAGTTACGTACTAAGACCCCTGTAATAGCCTGTTTGTCCCTTCAACCTCCTCTGCTTTTCTTCTCCAAATGGTGCACCAGATTCCTGCAGAATACTGCAGCCCTTCTTAATGACGTATCAGACAAGTCCAAAAAAATAAAGAAAAAGTGCTTGCCTAGTCATGCCTTACTTGTTTTTTTTTTTTTTTTTTTTTCTCCAAAGCCACCTTTCAGATTTGGTTGTGTTGCATTTATAGAATGTGTACTATACCGTGAACTTTTCTTTGTCTCAATACAATTACTTTAATTATAAATGATTGAACATAGTCTCTGGAGATCACAAAAGCCTATTATAGCAGCATGCTCATATTGATGTACTGTAGTTAAGACTGTGTCAGCATTTTCATTATAACTGTTTTCCAAGCTATGTAACTCAGATGTGAAATTTTGTTCTAGGCTAAAATTTGACATGTGGAGATTCAGCCAGAGTTAATTTGACACTGGCAGTCCCAAATAAGAGATTGGAAATTGCCAATGCCATAAATGACATCACCATGTAGTAAAATGGATACCTGTGACACAGAGGCAATTATCATTGCAAACGTCGGAATTGTCTAATCCTTAAATATTTCCACACTCATCAACTTTTATGTTGAACAAGCGGATGAGTGGATTTGATTGCCTCACGGATGTCTGTGGGTGCAGACATCTCCTTGACAAGATCCGAGGTTGAGGGCAGACCCAAAGTCACACAGAATGTTTTATTTCCAATTGTCCTCCTGCTGCCTGCCCAAATGTCCTGGCCAGCTCGAGAGTTGGTCCAGGATGGGACATGGGGAGGGCCAAGCAGTGTCCTGGGCTCTGTTGCAGGCTGACGGTCTTGCCTACGGCTTGGCAAGTGGTGTTTCTTACCTGTGGTGGAGTGGAGACAGTGTTTGCTTGTACTATAGGCATAGGCACGCCATAAAGGTTGGAGACATGCATAGGGTGTTTCAAGATTCTGAGATGGAAGATTGGACAAAACGGCAAATATTGAAGTGAATAATTTCTGTCAGAGTAATGTGTTGCTTTCTTGAAGTCTCACCACATGCATCATGTGGACCTTTAAAGATGCCCATGAAGAAGCAGTGGAGCTCCTTGACCTACTTTTGTGTGCATGTTTATATATATATATTTTTTTTTACAATGACTCTCCTCAGTGCAAGCTATATACATATATTGTTTTTTGACAGGCCACTTGTTTAACCAATTCTCTTGAAATTTTAATGACCTTTGGCAGAACCATACTGATTCTGTTGTAAAAGTTCTGAAGTGACTTAAATCATTTGTCCCTCCTACTTAATCAAGCCTGAGACTGCTGTATAAACTTAAGCTCCTCAAACCATGAGAAAGTACAGAAGAGCCTCTTCTATTTCTATTAGTGATACAGTGCGGTTTATGGGAGCACGCTGGCCATGACTAGCTGGTCTGGTATGTCAGTTGTAAACTGTTATCTTCTAATAAGGTAATGCTGGCTTTATACAGACCTCTTGCTGCTGTAAAGCAATTTTTTTTCCAGAGGTAGTTAAAGCATTTTACTAATTTACAAAATCTTAGTTTGCATATAAACTAATCGAAATAATTTCTTCCCGTTCTTTTGCACTTGGGCATTATTAGGACAGGAAAATAAAAGTGTGTTAGAAGTGCGTTGTTAAAATAATGCCAAAATCGAGTCCGTATAAAATAAAGTAATAGAGTAATGAGTTTAAACAGCCACAGGATACTTGACTCAAGCTGCTGGTTCACATAGCACAGTGCACATAAGGACTTTCAGACCAGTGGGTGTTTCTGTGCTGTTATTTTGGGTGCAGCATCCGGGCACAATGGGTTAGTGAAGACTAAATTCCTTTAATTTACTACTTTTATTTGCTTATATCGTCACCTAATTACATTTAGTTAAGTCTTAGTATTTATCTTGTTGGTGATAGCTAGTTGGATGTCTCTACCATCAGTATGGTTAGGGCATCTCAGCACCACTGTCCCTCTGACTTGGTTAGCAAAGTGTAACGAAGGTTGGGTCAATCGTCATATGATGGAGTTTTTTTTTAGGTTGGGGAGATGTTTTGCAAAAGTAGCATTCAGTAGGAATCAAGTTCTCTTTTGAATTACCTTTATTTAGACCTAAGCACGAGTTTTTAAACTTTATTCTACAATTAACTTAAAATCAGATGCACAGTGAATATACTGTCATTTTAAAATAGTTAATAGGTTGCTGTGAATCTGTTGAATGGACTTAATTACTAGGGGCAGTAATGAATCTGAGAAGTACAAGACTTGTATCGTGATTGGAGTGCTAGCAAAGTTGGAAATTGCACATTAATATTTTATGGAGCAAAACCAATAGAAAATCGTCTGTAAAGGTCATCTGTCCTTGCTAATGTGATATGGAAATTTAGTGGATAAAAATGGGTTATAAAAGGTCTTCACAAACATGGAGTTGTGGGTTATTTGGGAGATTATATTGGCTTTACTGCATACATCTGTGCTGGCTGCAGTCTGCATTATATAGGGAGGTCAGAAATACCCTAGTGGTCTCAGCAGAGTTACCCACATGGGACTATTGCTCTACCCGTGCTCCCTGGCTTAATGTATTATCCAAGGTGTCTGTGCTGCACCCTGGGTTGCAATTTGTATGTAACCTGCTTAAAAAACGCCTTTGAATTTTGATGTTGTGCTGCTCTGCAGAATAGGTGGGTAGTATTGCTCTCATTTATCAAGACACAGGCTTTGGGAACTGCAAGATTGCAGAGAGTTTTCAAAGCTTGTAGAAACTTTTCTTTTTAATCTTATTGTAATGCTAGCTTAATTTATTGTAGTCTAGTTAGACATTAACTTTTAATCTGTTTGTGCTTTGCTTTGAAACAATTTTATTTTACCTTTTAGTGACAGACATGTGCTGTATAAACTGCTTTTAAATATTGACTAGATGGGGAGATCTGGATGTTTTCTTCTGTTTCTCCAAGTGTGACCTAAAGGACTAATGTTTCCTGCAGTTCCACCAAGTAATATAGCTTTAGTGTCCAACAATTCATCTTGGTGTTTCTTGGAGTCCCCAGCCTGGTAATGAAAGAAAGAGCAGGAAATCTTTCTTTTAGATTAAGCACCTCATAATGTTCTGCTTATAGTTTATCTACTCTCCTCTACAGTAGAGATTCATGTCTCTTTCTGACTTGTGTAAGTGCCTACCAACAAAATAAGGAGTCAACACTTTTTTTTTTTTTTTTTTTTTTTTTTTTTTGCCTTTTAGGATGCTGGGACTCCTGATCCGTGGGATTGAGGAGAACAGCAGATCTAGACGTGATGGGCTTTTCCATGAAAACGAAGGCATTGTGAAAATTAACCGCGTGGACCTTACAGACAAAACCTTTGCACAGTGAGTGCTCTCTTATTGCTTGACCAATAGTTTTAACTAGCAGAAGTTTATACAGTGCTGTGTTTATTGATTACCTGAGGTGATTAATATTTATTTAAAATAAAATACGTTTTTATTTTAAAGTAGATTTTTTCGGAAACTTTCTTTTCGTGCACTGGTATTTGAGGAGCAGCATCTTCTTGTAGTCTTGTAGTGAACCTTTTTGGCCTTTAATTTAAAGAATCTTCACTTTGTATTTCTTCCCATGCTTTTCTATATATTCCTGCAAATTTGTTCCTCTCAAGACATTCCAAATGAACTTTGGGGCATATTTCCTTGTTTATTGCAGATGATTTTAATGAAACTATATTTTTTTTGGTGCTGTGGCTTTTACAGCATTCAATTTTTTGGGAATACTAGTGCTGTCAATCTGATTGGTTTAGCTAAATAGTAAGTCCTACCTTTTATGGCTTTTATTAGAAATCTGTAGACATTTATCTATGAAATTTCTTTAAGTAATGGGATGATTTGGCTGTGAATTGATGTGACATTGCTGCAAAAAGAAGAGCCTCTCAAATTTCAGATATTTGCTGTAGTAATTAAGTAGCAATTTGTTTTTACTCTTAATCCATATGTTTAGAGTAAGTGATTCCTGATGTAACAAAATCATAATTCATAATATAACAAGAACTTATAAAGCTCTCAAGGGAGTGGAAGCTTAATTTCCTAAACAGGAAGCCAAATGTTCAAGGTTTCTCGACTAAAATCTGATACACAATTTATTCATTATGGATACATATTTGCAGCAGAGGTGTTGATAAAACCGCTGGAGTTGTGTAGCAGGTATTACCTGGTTCCCGTGGCTCTGATTTTGCCTCCTGATGCATCATCTACTTGCTGCTTTTTGAGTACCTGGTGGCGAATGTGTTCTCATGTGTGCTAGCACCTGGCTTCTGGTACGTGTCATACTCTTCTGTATGACAAAATTTCTGTATAAGATACCAACTTTAATAAAAGAGGATATTTTCTTGAGATTTCCCCCCTCTCCATGCTGTGCAGAGGGGAAAATATTCCTCTGGGACTTTCATCTGCTTCATTCTACCAGGTGTTTACAGGGGATGCAAGGAAACCGTCATCCGCTGAACCTATTGCTCAAGTCTCCTGCCACTCAAGGGCCGTCAGGGCACTAACATGATTAATCACAGACCTAGGAAAAAATTCTTTTTATCAAAACACCTAATCATGAGTGCAAGTAAAAAGTGTTTTGCCCCTTGCCCTGTGGACCATGGGTGTCAGTGAAACCTCACTTAAGGAGTCTGCAGAATGTAGTCATATTCGTCAATAGATGCTAAATCTGTGCAGAGGTTTGTGGTCCCTGGAAGAAACCCACAAATCAAAGATTTTACAACTGTTATAAGTTTACATTCAAGTCCCTTTGAAGTTGATGAGATTTAACAGTATGCCTAAAATCATGTGTTTGAGAGGTTGGCTTAAGCACATTGAATTGCTGAATCAGGGTCTTTGGGTCTCAGAATGAAATGTTAAATTACATTAAAAAATCTCCTGTTGTGTAATAAATGACTTTTTAAGAAATTATCTATGGGAAGAATGATTTTGACGAGTATAATGAATACGTTTAAAATGGAAAATGAAAATTTAGCAGAGCTAAAAAATATTCCAGACTTCAGTATTTGAAGAGCTGCATTGAGAGCAAAGGCATGGGGATGTATAGAGGTGTAGTGTTATTTAGGTCAGAATACAAGTGTAGATTATTCATTGCATTATGAATCTAGAGATAGTACAGCAGTGGTATGGTAGCAGCTATAACCCTGCTAATTAGTTTAATAGTGTAGCACCTTGGACAGAAGTAGTTGATAGCTTTATATGAGAATACTGAAAAGTTAAATGGAAGTTACAGGAATAAGCTGAGGACGGTGAGTCAGCTAAGGGATATGAGATTGAGAGTTTACTTTCTATACTCTTATATAGAAATCGATTTAAAGTGTTGGTCACCTCACCTGTGCTGTTCTGTAATGAAGGTGTATCCTTCTCAAATGAAGTTTTGTCTGGATCAAAACCTCCTTCGGAATTGTGTGTGCCTTTTTGTTTACAGCTCTGCTGTGTGCTTGGTGCTCTTTTCACAATGCAAGGAGATTTGCAGAAGCCTGAGCTGGGAGCTGTGTGTACAGCAGAGGCCTCGAGAAATGGTCTTTTCTCTGGGATCTTTGGAAGTGCTGCAGTGATCTTTTCTGTTCCCTGTCACTTCCCCTGGAAAATGAGAGATTCGGGACACTTGGCTTTCTCCAGCATTGTCAGACGTGGGGAAATGGAAGGGTATTTACAGAGACAGACTTTATTTCAGAGAAACTAATCTCCTTAGGCAATCCTTCTGTCATCGGGAAAGTGAAAGAGAGAAATGATTAAAAGCAGAAGCCCATCTTAGTTTAAGTCCCCTGTGGAGAAGCCTTACGTTAGATTAACAAGCAGAGGGGTGCGATGGCATGGACGTGGAGAGGAAAAGTGCAGGCAACGGGGCCTTGATGCCTGCAGTATGTGTGTTTAGCAGATTGGACAGGGGGGATATTTTGGACTGACTCTAAGGGGGTCTTGAGCTTTTAGGTGGCTGTTGTGAATTGCCTCCCCTGCATAACATCTGGCATCATTTCTGCTTGCTGACCATGGAGAAGGGCTGCAGGAAGGAGCCTTCCAGGCTGGAGCTGATCCTAGCGGGATCCCCTTTTAGCAGCAGCAAGGAGCTGGTGTCCCCCGGCCTGCTGACACAGAACCAGCCATCAGGGGCTCGCACGAGACGCAGATCTGGTGTTAATGTTGAGCCGACAGTCCCTCATAATCTTTGCAAAGCTGCTTTAACAGCTAGTGGAGACAGTTGCAGTCTGTGTTTCTCCGTCGTGGTTTGTTTCAGTGGAGGCTTTTCCAGCCTTGCTCCTGATGATTGCTGCTTCTGCAGCTGTAAAAGCATCAGCCTACTTTCAGTATTCCCATGTTTATAATTTAGAATCTGGGGCTGTTGGTCTGCTGCTTCATTTGCTGTTAATCTATTCAATTACATTCTGTTGTGTTGCAGAGTTTTTAGCGCCTCTTTTAATTGAGTCCCTTACTACTTTAAAGTATGCAGTCGGGGTCTCAGGAAATGTAGATTTCTCCATCCATTACTTTTTCCCTTTGAAGTGCAGCCAGTTATTTTGCCCCCAAAGACTGCATTTAGGCTTTCCCACAGGATGGCTTCTGTTATTTCCACAGTTTTCTGTTTGAAGGCCCTTATATTTTCCCTTTTATATATTTAAAATATTCATCTCCTGAAACTGAGTTGTTAAGTTACCTTGTAGCATTGGGCCAAGCAGCCCCTTGAAAGATGAGGATGAGGGGAGAGAAAACACAGTTAAGATTTTACATCCTTACGCTGCGCATACAGTAGCTCCCTTATCAGGATAAGGTCTGTCCTGGGAAACCTTCATGGATACACACAAGTGTGTGCAGCCTGCAGCTCCTGTGGACACACTGGGACAGGTACAGTTCTGTAATCTAACCCGTGGGAGCGGTGCTGGGAAGAATACCACCCCACGAGGCTCTCCCCACGGCCTTTGCTCCCCAGGGAATGCCAAATACTCAGGTGGTTGCACCTTCTGCATCACGGGGCTTCTTCTGAAGATGCCGTCTGTCCTATTCCCTCGTCCTTACCCATTGCTGCAGAATCAGTCCACAGCTGCATTAGGGGTGGTGAAGGAGTTTGAGAGCTGCTCAGGCTCTGCTCAAAAACTGGGGGCCTGAAGTTTCTCGGTGAGTGTGTCCACCAGTGGCTGCTGTTAACCAGAGCAATGGGTTGTCAACAGGATAGCGTGTGTCAACCGGAAAATACAAAACAGGCAAACACCAGAAAGTTGTAACCTGTGACTTCAGGCGTTTTTTGGTGAGCTTTGGCTGACCGAAGCTCCTTTCTCTTGATGCGCTGAATAAAGAATTGTCTTCATTTGTTTATTCGGGCTGATATGTTTTCATAGCAGCCTACGGATCCTGCTGGATCTGCTGGCCTACTTGAAATGTAAGGAAATGCTGTACTACAGAAATCTGATTTCATGCTTTTAGAAAAGGGACCCTGTGGATTGGAAGGTATTGTTGTTTCTTCATATTTAAGATAGATTTTTGTCTTATTCTTTGTAAACAACTTCAAACTTTGCCCAGATTTTCTAATTTGTTACGTGATTTTCATAACTTTCTTTTACAGGGCTCAGGACATCTTCCGTCAGGCAATGAAGTTTCAAAATGTTGTCTTGGAAGTTCTTCCTCCTTATAATCGGGACCAATATGAAAAGTCAGTCATTGCTCCCCTTTTTCTGGATAACGAAGAAGGAGTTCCCAAAACAAAGATTCCACCTCCCGTTCATCCAAAACCCACCCTAAAAACGATTAAACTTTCTGGAACGATGGGCTTGGAGGCAGGTGTTCAGGCAGCACTGCAGCAGGCTAAGAGCCCCAACCTCCCACGGCTGTGCAGAAAGCCATCCTCACCCTCGCTGTCCCCCCTGCTGGGCTTTGGCAATAAAAGAAATGCAAAGAAAATAAAGATAGACCTGAAAAAAGGTAAGTCTTTGGAAATGATGAGGTGACTGATTCTGTATCAGGCTCTCCTTACTGGTACTTTACCTTTTAACTGAGTTGGTGGCTTAAGAGTATAAGCAAGTTCACTCACTTTTTTTTGTTCAAAATAATTGTTTTCGAATACTTTGGAGAATTTCTTTGTGTTCTCTTTTGTCTATGTTTGAAGACGCTGTTGTGGAGACAAGAGGATAAAGGAGACTTAACATTAGTGTAAAGCCGTTGCACCTTTTGATAGCAAAAATTACCAGAAAAGGAGAGGGGAAAAAAAAAGGCTTTAACTACAAAAGCCTTAATGACATTGTAGCCCAGAAGGAAGAGGAGACAGAAGAGTGTCAGTGAGTCCTGAGAAGGCCTGAGGAACGTGGCCCTAAGCAGGAGAAGCAGAGCAAGCAGCAGATCTGTAATGCAGAATACGCCAAAGTGCAGAGCGGTCCCCGAGATCTGCAGGCTGCCGCAGAGACTTTGCTTTGATGAAGCCTTCTAGCAGTGAAGGCTCCAGAAGTGCTGCTGAGATCCCCTCCTCTGACCTTCACACAGGCCATGGTATTTTCCCCAAGTGTTAACAGTAGCGTTCTCAAAAGTTGGCTTTCCTGGAGATTCTGGGTGCATGTTATCCAGACCTACTGATCATCTCTATTCCTGAAGAGCTGGAAGGTGTTTCTTTAACAGCATGGGATATGAATATAGGTGTCTGGCCTTTTTTGCAAATAGAGAATGAAAGTTTAAACTAACTGCTACTGTTTCTTTAACTTTTTTTTTTTTTAATTAATATCGGCTCATTGACCAGTACTTCTGGGACATTCTTTTAAAGATAGGGTTGTGTACACTCCTCTCTTTTGTGCTGTCCAGGTGGTTTTCCACAGATTTACCTTTGTCCTTTCCCTTTTTATTTTCCATAATCCTTTTCTTTACATCTGTATCTATTTAGCTATCAGCATCCCTTTTTAGTGTGTATATTCTTAAATGCTGCTTCATGCAGATGCCTGCCTTTGTATGGAACAGCAGGTTTGTGCACATCTAGTAAAATGTGCTTAAGTAGATCCCAATTAGCATTCATGTTTTCTGTTTCTTTCTCTGATTTGGCTAAGAGCTAAATTTGATGCTAGAAGTGGCCCTTTTAAAAAATGTCTAACTTTATTCTTTTGACACATAATGAGTGTAATCAAGCTGTCATTTCTTAATTTTTGTTATTTCTTAACTTAAATCAATCATTTTTACTTCTGAACTCTTAAGCTTTGTGTTAACATAAAACCTACTTCAGAGTTTCCCTATGCTAGATGTAATGCTTTTGATTTTGAACTTGTAATTTATATTTTTAGAAATGATAGAAATGTGATACTGATAGGATGAGATCTCCAGAAACACGAATAGCAATCAAGCTGCTCACTGTAAAGAGATTTTTATGGACTTTGCTGCTCTTGGATGCATTATAATCAATACCAGCTAATGCTGATTTTACTACCTAATTCTTTATTTGCTAAAACATCTACCTATTAACATTTGGGGTTGTTTATTTCCAAGGTATAAATGACTTCACTAATTGTAGTTTTGAAACACACTTGTCCTTTCTTGAAGCATGTATGTAGTCAGCAGGTTTGGCGTTCAAATCTAGCAATAGTCGTGTTTGTCCACTTTTCGCTGAGATTCATAAAACCAGCGGAGTTGTATTTATGCTCATAACTAAGCAATTCTGATTGCTTAGCTACAGCACTGACACTGATGTGAAGGCGGATTCTAAAACCACTTAAAATGTGTTATCTTTGATACAGAACAAATGGGAACTCCTGCTTTAATGAGAGTTACCCAAAAGCATTTCTGATCGTAACCCTGAAGAGAGGATTTGAGCATGTGTGTCCTGACACGGATGTATTTCTACTCTGGGGGCATGTAGAAAATATGCTAGTTTATAGCTTTGTTTGTTTATTTTCAGTTTTTAAGAGCTAACTTGAATGAGTATCTGTGATATATATGTTATTTACGTTGATTGCTTAGTTATTTTAATGATCCTCGTTTGTTTGTTGAAATTTATGTTGGGAATTCTTTATCTTATCTTGTAGGTCCAGAAGGACTTGGTTTCACTGTGGTTACCAGAGATTCTTCAGTTCATGGGCCTGGTCCTATTTTTGTGAAGAATATTTTACCAAAAGGTGCAGCAGTAAAAGACGGTCGTCTACAGTCAGGAGACAGAATCCTGGAGGTTAGAATAAGCATCCATTTTATTTGCACAGCTGAGTATCCGTTGCTGGTTTTTACATATATATTTTATTTCCTAAGCCAGCTACTGGTATGATGAAAATTTACTGACCTTAGTGAAAAGGCCCCTGGCTTGCTTGCTGTTTGTCAACAAGTGCGTTGCACCCCAACTTGGAAACAAAGCGACCTGTTCCCAGAAGGGTGCAGGGCTGTTAGAACACAGGAGATTTGATATTCGTGTTCTTAAAGGAGATAAATATCAATTTAGGGGAAAAAAAAAAAAAAACACATTTTTTGCCTTGGCAGCCATGTCCTAAAAAATCTGTGATTAATGTTCAGGGTTTCTAAGTACTCATCTTAATACAGTTGGGTTCAAATTGAGTCACTTAAATTGCAAGAAATCTGAAAATGTTATAATTCATTGTCTAATAGGTTACTTCTACTTAGTAACCTCAAAAAGCTCTTAAGATAAACAATTTTAATAATACTTAGGCCTTGTTTTGGTACTTTTCATCTTCAAAGTGCTCTGCAAACTAATTAAGCCTCACAAACCCCCTGCAAGGTGGGAAGTGTCATAAACCTGCTTTAACAGATGGTGAAAACGAGCAAAAAAGGTTAAGTGATTTGTGCAGGGCCAGAAGGGGAGGCAGTGAGGGAATTGTTGCCAGTTCTTTGCTGTCAGTCACTGACTGACAACTGTCCTGGAGAGGGGAAAATGATTTAAAAAAAAAAAAAAAAAGGAATGTTTCAAGTTTTTTGGTCTTCTGTGTCTTAGGTGAACGGCCTGGACATCACTGGCAGGACCCAGGAGGAGCTGGTAGCTATGCTGAGGAGCACAAAGCAAGGCGAAACGGTGTCCCTGCTCGTGGCTCGCCAGGAGGACGCCTTTCTACCTCGAGAGCTGGTGAGCGTTAGAATTATTTCAGTTCTGCTCTTCAAGAGAAATAACATGTGTTAAGCTTGGCCCAAGAAATAGAAGTGAACAGTTGCTGGCTGAGAAAGCCGATGAAGGATGACTGTATAAGACTTGTGCTTGAGAAGTATTTACGTTTGATTTTAGCCACTTTAGATACAATTGCATGAAATTTGATTTTCCATCCTAGAAGTGACATCATGAGCATAACTCACAGGGGCTATTGTAAACTAAGTTTGTAACTGTGAGGTCAGGCACAAATGAAAGCGGATTCTCATTCAGAAAAGCAGCAACCTTTAAACCTAGAAGTTGGAAGTGTTTGTAATGATTCCTGTTGCTTATCAGTAACGAATGATGGTGGCTGCCCCCTGGGTGATGCGTCTCCTAAGCCCGGGAAGCCAAACTGCATGAGGGTTAGAAATCCATTATATTCCTCACAAATTCTGGAAGTAGGCTTTTCCTTGGCTGCTATTTTTGACTGAATCAAAGAAAATGGAACAAAAGCAAGCATGCAAGAGCATATCTTAAGTGCTCAATTTTCACTTTTTTATGATAAGGTGAAATTGTGTTCCCTTTTGTCTCAAATAGTCATAGGAAGGTTGCATTAATGTAAAAGTGCTATCTGATACATACTTGTTTCCCCTCAAAGAAGGTCATCTCTTTAGATGCCTCTTCCTTATCTTGATTGATGGGTATACTTGACCTTTCATTAAGAAGTCCTCAGGATAAAGGAAGGACAGTGTTTCCTGCTTTTGTCTCACTTTATCTCTTTTAAAGAACACAAATGGCTTTTTCTTAAGAACATGTCTTCTCCCTTTTTGCTTTTCCTTTAACTTTAAACTGCTGGCGTGGTCTCCTGCCACAGTCCACTGGGTGTTTTCTCACAAGGCACGGCCAGCAGCTTCCCTTTGCTCTCGTGTCACGTGCCCGTTGCGTGCGGCGGGATGGGCGGCTCGGACGCGGGAGCGTGGGTTGGGGTCTCACGTGCCCCTTGGCTCTTGTGCAGCTGGTGGCTGCTGGTTCCTGTACATCCGCTCCTGCCATGGAGCATGCGGGAAGTGCCTGCTCAAAGCTGTTTCTGTTTCAGCTTTCCTTTCTGATTGAGCAGTTTAAGGAGAATAAATAACAGCAGGGTAATTCCAGTGCTGTCCCAGGTTAATTAGCTGTTCCTTGTCAGTACTTCCCGGGGTAGCAAAGTTGAAGGCTCTGTTTAGAAAGTCCTTGAGCTGTGCAGCCAATCTCTGTGTGAAAGTGGGGCAAGTTGAGCGCTGAATCGTCCTTCTAGGATCTTTTTCCCACCAACTCTCCTGAGTAAAGGCTTAGTTTTCATATGGCTACGCATCAAAAATGTTTTTTCCTTGCAGCAGTCTAAGTTATAAGATACTTCGCTTGGGAAGTGTGGGAGTTTAAGTGTACAGTCATGTTTTTTCTCTTCTCTTTCCCCAGCATGATTCTTTACCACCTTAATCCAAATTATCTTGAAAATCCTGGTGACAGTGGGTGGGAATAATGGGCTATGGAAATGTAAAAGCTATTTATAATTTTTACATGCCAGGCTTGCCTGTTATTAAATTCTAGCCCTTATAGCAAGGATTAACTACCTTTCAAAAGGTGAGTTACTCTTGACTGGCATGATTGAGATCCTGTAGGTAGCCACATTTATCCTGCTGGCTTGACCTTCACTTAGATTGCTTTCCCTGTGCAAGAATGATGCACTGGTGGTGGCCCTCATGCTGTTAGTGATGGTGTGTGAATTCTAATACTGCTCTGGATTTCTTATTGGCCCAATCGAGCAATAAGAAAATGCAAGTTGCTACAGTACATCAGGTAGCTTTATGGAACCAGTCCTTTTAAATTCCACACCTTTCAGCAGCATTTGTTGCTCACTGCAAAAGTGTGGGTCGCTATACCACTGAGGTACCAGATGTTGATACTAACATGCTGCTTGGTAGAAATCATGGGGCATCTGAAAACAGCCTCAGTAGAGATGAAAAATAAACTAAAGTTGGTGTAATTTTCTGCATTTTTTGTTTGCTTGGGGTTTTTGTTTTGGTTTGGTTTGATTTTTTTTTTTTGGTTGTCCTTAATAGTGTATTAGGTTAATCCTCTACTACTCAAAAGTTACAGAGCTGTATTGATCAAAGAGGAGAAAAGAAACCAGCACTTGAAATGTTTTGGAAGGACAATGGGTAATTCAGGAGTTTTTGAGGACAGCTATAATTGCAGATGAGACTATGTAGATTATATGCAGTTTACCTGAGCATGTACACACGCAAGGTGAGAGGGCGGGAGGGTGATAATGCCTGGCAATAACAGAGTAATTGCCTCATATCCGACTTGTCCTCCAGGGACTCAAATATAATCTGGGATGCTTTCCTTAGCTTCCCTGCTACAAGGAAGAGGAGAGGCTGCTTGGTAATGAGCACGCTTTCCACAGCTTCCTGCAGCAAAGATGCCCCTGGAATTCAGACCCCTCAGAGGCGATGCCCAAAATGCCTTTGGAGCTTGTTGCTCAAGTGGAGCCTGGTTTCTGCATCGATTTTCAGGAAGAGCATGAGAGCTGCATGGGCGCAAAGCAAACAAAATAAAGTAACGGAGATGGCATTTGTTGTGTGGATCTATAACAATATAATTTGACTTCCCCTCGTAGCAGGGCTGCTGTCTGGAGAAAGCTTTGTCTCAGGAATGTTTTCTCTTCTGAAAGCCAGGCGGAAGCAGGGTCTGGGGGGCTGCTCCCGTGGTGTACGCTGCTGAATCGCGAGCAAGCAGGAAAATGTATGCAGAGCAGCAAACCTTTCCCACCAGCCAAGAGAGAGATGTGATACGAGTGAAGATGAATCAGTGTTTCAAAAGGGCATTATTAAATTATAGTGATTTGGGGCTTCAGTTGCGCTAGCCCTAGCAACATCTGAGAGTCATACAGTTACATTGTTTGCACATAATGAGGGAATAAAATAGGAAGCACAATCTTCCTACTGTTGTAAGAATAAGAGGATCTAATGAGTTTTTTTTTTGTTTCCCCCCCATTTGAAGCAGATCAGTAAAGTAGAATTTGGACCAACCGCAGGCTGTCCTCCTTATTATCCAGTTAGCCAAATGTTAGTAGTAATTCATGCCAGCTGTTGACAATGTAACAGCTGAGTAAGGAGCTGGTTCCAAAACTCAGGGGAAGATCTTGATTCACTTAATTACCACTGTCTGTAGACTGGCCTGTGATTAGTGCATTCTGTAAGGTGCATTTGGGGGTTTAAACTGTAATGCTGATTATTTTCTAGAGGGTGGTTAAGATTACAGAAGGAAACTGGCTCCCCTGAACAGGTTTGAATTTTCCAGCTGTTACCAAAGTAAGCGGAATGCCTATCAAGCTGTGGCTACTGTTTTGTTCTGTCTTGAAAACAGTGTTTTGATCATGTGTGTTTGTTGCATCTTGTCTTTCCTCCAGGAAAAAAAATGTGTGGTCTGAAGGTGGCATTTCTTTTAATAATGATACAAAGATCATTTCTTTCCCCTCCTCTTTCTGCATACCCCCTTGGTAAAAGCAACACTGCTTAAATGAGAACTAGCTCTGGTGTGACCTGTTCCATGCCATGGCCAGATGAAAATCTGAGCCCCTTTTTCACAGATGTTCTTGTGCTGTTAATGAGCTCTCAGGCTAGTGGATATTATGGAGATAGCCAAGGAAGTGTCTTTCTGCCACACTCAGAAGTAGAAATAAAGCACTGGAAAGATTAGGTACATATTTCTTGAAGTTAGATCATATACATACTCTAAGCTTTGTATACACTTGATATCAGAATAGGGTGACTTTTTACTTATCAGTTTCAGTCATAATTCCCATTTCTGTGGTTTCTGGGCACATTCTCTGCTTAGTGATGAATGGGGGAGAAAGGGGAACAAACTAGCGTTTTTACAGCAAAGGCTAAAAGAACAACTATATAAAATGTAGCTGTTGATCATTAACTCCCAGGTTCTCTTTTATGCCTGTACTATACAGAATGGAAGGAATGATGGGAGGCAAGTTCAATTAAGCATTTTTTTTCTGCTCACCGTGCGATTAACTTTTATGCTTCTGTCTTCCTCTAATTAATTTCTTCCACTGCCTTGAACTCTGTGCCTAAAGGAGGAGAACTTGTTTGCCTAAAGTGTTGTCCATTTTGTTTTTAGTATTCAAAGCTTATGTTCTATTGCTTCCCCTTAATTGTTTCTTGCCTTTTTATCTGCAGGAAATAATAGATGAAATTTCAGCCTGGACTTAACTGTTTTTTGCACCTGCTTTTGTGGTTAAGGCAGTGACTGTAATGCCCAATTAACCCGAAATGGACAAGTGATTTCAGTCACAGCATAATCCCAATAAGTAGCAATTTTCCCTTGCACCCTCTCTATTCAAGGAGGGAAAAAGGTCTATTAGAAAAATAGGTCAATATACATATATTGGATTTTAATAACATACATGAGATCCAGTACTTGAGTTGTTCTGCGTGGTAGAGAGGGAAATCATGAGCACGCATGGCACCTTTCATGTGGAATTACTGTGCAATCGATGTGGCTACAAGCACTCTCCCTGCCTGCTCTGGAGGGTTTTTTGAGGGCAAGTGTCTAGTTTGGGGGCTGCAGATCCTCAGTATCCGGAGGAGCTGGGAAAGGAGCCGCCTGCGTCTGTGCAAAGGTGTCGTCTTGGCGCGGAAGCGCTTGGCAGTGCAGCTCCTCCAAGGCTTCCAGCCTTCCCTGATTATGGAATTATTTCAGAGCATGGTTGCTCGTGGTTGGCGTAGCCTGGAGTCCTGGCAACTCTGCTTTGAGGCGCAGTTAATTAGTCGCCTTGCTGCCTGGATGAGACAGTGAGAGCTTCCTCTTTAGAAGGAGTCACAGCACGAGGAGCTCGACTTTCTTTCCTGTCCCTGTGGCAGCAGGTGTGGCAGAAAGTGCCCTATTATTTTTATTGTTGGAGGGACTTCCAGCATTTCCAATGTGCAATAAATTACCTGCGTAGTTCAAGTATTTTAAGCATGTTTACATGCTTAAACATGTAAACATTAAACATCACCCAGGTCTACCATTTTTCAGTAGCTAAGCCCTCACCGTTAGGTGCTGATACAGCTACCAATGTGGCAAACATTTTTGTTGTGCTTTTCTGTGAGCCAATGGCCATCAGTCTCGGGGGCTGCATTCCCTGTGGGTCTAGCACTGCTTTCTCAGGGCATTAGGAGTGTTATAATCCAGCGGTGGCTGCCTTGGAGATTCTAGTTTTCCACTTTCCAGCAAATATAAGGAGCATCAAAAGAGCAGTCCCAAACCTGGGGGTGAGAGCACTCGTTGCCAGCAAGAACTTCCAGTGGTGCCCTGCTGGGAATGAAAAATTTTGAGTGGAGACAAGTGGGAAGTGAAAAGCCTGATGTTACCCCTAGCGCAGGATTTTGTATTTGCTTATGAAAACTCCTGGATTTAGAGGGGTCCTACCTCGGAGCACTGGCAGAGCAGCCGTTGGCTTGATGGCATCACTAGTTCAGCAATGGCCTGGAGCACACCCGAGTTAGTGAAACCAGAAAGATGTGCAGCTCAGACTGGAAATAGGTGTCTCAGCAGAGCACATGTCTTAAATACTCACCCACATTTACAGTATTTACTTATCTTGAAAATTTTTGGATAATTCTTTAATTTCCTTGGCAGCTGTAGTACCGTGCCATCTACACAAATCAGACTTGTACTGCATATGGTACATGAAATACTTCAGAAGTCTCCGTGCCTTAGAGTCCATGAAAATTTTTCCTAGGACCAACATAATGTAAAATGTAATGTAAAAATTGACATAAAAGAACCTACACACTGTGCAGTGCTTTTTTAAACATC
>NW_010576396.1:446426-500114 GCF_000705375.1 Tinamus guttatus | reverse complement strand
TGCAGTTTATTCCAAAAGTGTACAGTAACAGCAATCCTAAATTCCCCTTGAAAGTACCATGCAGTCGCCCATCTCTTCGTAAGCAATAAGATTTTAGGATGTAAAAGATGAAGTAAATTAACTGCAAAGGCTCCTGCACAGAAGGATGCTTAAGCACATGGCTAATGCTCAGCACTGGGATGAGGATGGGTGTTTTCACCGTGGGACATACCTTATTTTAGGATGTAATTTGTCTCCCTCTATTTTCTGTGGTTATGTAAGTTAACGGATTAAGTGAGACTGCATTTTTAAGCATTGAGGAGCAGTGCCATGTCGAGTTATTACTTAGGACAAAACTCTTTCACAAGGACAAAGTGTTTCTTTGTGTAAAACTTGCTGTGGCATTTTCAGTATGTATTGGGAGTGAACTGGAGGATCTCCATTTTCGAAGCCTCCTGTGACATCAAATAGTAAACAGAAAAGCCTTGGATAAAGAGCCGAATCTAATTCTGCTGCTATTCAAAGCTATAATTCCAGGGAGTCTAGATAATTCAAAACAGAACCATTTTAGCCGATATGACACAAATTCTTAGTGTGCTACGTTAATGTGAAAAGTATCCAAGTAGAGTATAATGTATCTCTGTGGGTTTGCTATTTTTTTGGTTTTATCTTAACGGGGTGTGCCATTAGTGACCCTCTAGTTTTTATTGCAAAATGGAATATAGATGATTTTAAAGAAGCCGGTATGAAAGCATCTGTCAAAAGTGCTGAAGATGGATATATGCAGCAATGGCTTGGGTTATTTACTGGATTGTGACAAGATTACAGCAGGGCATTACCTTGGAGTACTATTTTGAAAAGCATTACTGTATCTCCATTACAAAATGCTGTGCAGATTTTGTAGATTTGATTCGATAAATGAGCTGTGAGCAAAATATTTCTTAATTGTGTCTAAGCTCTTGGAAAGAGCATAAAGAATAGTCCAAAGAAGACGGTATCTTCCTTTTCAAGTTTTTCTTGCCAATAATAGCTATGTGGTGCCGCAATTTAAATACAGCTCTTTAGCTTATAGAAGGCTTTGCAGTAAGTAGTTGCAAAAGCATGCAAATGTCTTATTTCCTTCATAAGCCTTTGAAAATAACCCTCCTGGGTCCCTTGCCTTTTGCTCTGAGCTCTGAATAGCGCTCCAGGGAGTTGGCATCTCTTATCAGAAATGAGCAGCCAGACAAGGGGCAGGCAGCATATTGAGAGACCATAATAGTGTGTTGGTCAAGGGCATCACACAGGTACTGAAAGGTCTCTTGTTGTGTTAAACAAATGCTATTTCCTTCCTGGTTTAAGTAGGAGCTAATTTTTTTGTAAGCTTCTCTTTTGGCAAAAGAACAATAAAGATAAATAAGGCAACCTTTCCAGGGAGAGATATGCATTAGATTATCATAAATCCACAGATAAAAAGTGCAGTGGTCAATGAGAACAGGCACTGTAGGATTAAATAAAAGGGCTAATTGAAAGCGGTGTCCCATGGTAGATGGAGGATTGACACGCTATTTAGTAGATATTACCATGGACTAAACGGAAGGGAGAAAATACAGTGCACAAAGGTTACAATTCTGTTGGTACTGGTGACTGAGCATTCTGTGTGTAGCAGACATAGGAGAAGGCTAGAAGTGTTTTATTTCTACTTTAGAAGGTTGGGAATCTGTTGGTGAGACTTGCTTGCATCACACTAAAACTATATAACATTTTAAGAATCCTTTATTTTAGCCTTTTAATTAAGAAATCAGAGCTCTGTAGCGTAGATGTGCTTGTAAGAATTAAGTAGTCATTGGCAGAATGTCAATTAACCAAATGCTTCTTGAGATTCCTGTGTGAAGGTGAACAGGCCAGGCCACCTCAGCGCTCCAGTCACCCCAAAGTCTTCTCTCTTGCTTGTCTGGACTTTGGTTTAGGTGTAAGACTCCCAGTTTGTTGTCATACTAACACCGAGTCACTTACCCACATCTGCAGCAGAGAATAATTTCAGTGGTAGCTGCCATTTAATGCCTGAAGTGCTGATGTACAGTACATTGGCAAAGGTGAAAGTTTGATGAGGTTGTTGGGTGAGTATAACACACAAAAAAAAGTATCCGTGATCTTGAAGAAATCGGTAGGAGGTTTTTCCTGGCCTGAGAATTTATATGTTGCAGTTCATTTCATTCATTCTGTTTTTAAGTGAATTCAGAGTCTAGGATGATGTTGAGTTAAAAAGTCTTTTTAATGGAGTTCAAGGTCTGGTGCATTGGAGTGGTGTTGCTTTACCAGACCATAACTCAGTTCATGGTGGTTGCTCCATTGTGAAGTATTGATGCCCTGGGACAGGGTTTTAGCAATGTCAGGGAAACGGAGGCGTCGGGAATTCAGCTCTGTGAGTTACTAGCAGCAATTAACATTCATACCTGCATTGCCTGGGAGCAGGACCATCACTCATGAAATTAGTTGCCCAAATGAAGCGGTTAATTGATGAGCTGTTAACTTCAGGATGGCTGGAGCTTTTCTGGTCAGCAATGAGAAGGCATTCCTTGTGCAGAACAGCAGTATCAGGATAAAAATTTGAAACCATTTTGTGAGTATTGGATAAAATTAAAACTCTACATAGTGTATTTGTTTCGCCCTTCTTCGTTTCTCCTGGTTTTTCTATTTCTGCTTCCTCCCATGTTCTCCCACAAAGAGAAAGGTTTTCAATCCTATATTTGTACCAAAGAGTACAAATCTTGATTTCACAGATTGAATACTCATGTACTTGGTATCAAATGCCATGTAACAAATAGGAAATGAACATTTTAAGTGAATAAAAACAGAGTTTACTTTATCTTATAATGAATTAATTGTTTTTTTTTTTTCTTTCCATGTGTTGTTTCCCATACCTGGGAAATCATTGATAAGTTATTCACTCTCCCTCATAGGCAAATAATTTTTGATAGTACTGTTAAATAAAGTTCAGTGTTATTTTAAATCAACTTTAGCTGGATCTTAGGGCAATGCTGAATATAAATACTACACAAGAGAGGTTTTAGATGAATTGGCTGCACTGAACAAGCAGCTCTTGTGCAGGGCTTTGGGGAAGATTAGTGAGTTCCCCAGTAATAGACAAAAGCAGCTGTTGTTTAAAATGAAATTAAATTTACTAAGGTTTTCTGTATGATGAAACTATGCTTCCCTGAGAACTGTAGCAAGGTAAATGGTAGTGAAATGTTATGGATTCCAAATTAGGTACTGGAGAAAGCAGAGGAAACTTAATACTGACAAAGATTTACTATACATGTCTGGTGTCTTGCTGAATACATCTTAATGTCTCCAATTTGATAGATAACATGTCCAGGCATGCAGACAATAATCTGGTACATTACTAACAAGACCTAATAGATGGAATAATTATGTCAATGAAGTTGGAAAATGTTATATAACATGAAACAACAGGGTCGCTTTTTTATTACTTTGCTTTTAGCATTTTATTTGCAACAATATTAAACACAATTCAGTTAAACTCAGTTATATATAACTACACAAAGTATTGTTATCTTAGTAAACTTTATAGTGGGAGACATCAAGAGACCACCTAGTCAGTCTGTTTTTCCCCAGATATCAAGGGTAAAATTTTTTCTCGAGTCTTGCTGACATTTCCCTGACTGCTATTTCAACAAGCTATTTCTTATGTCAAAAATTGCCTGCAAAAAAGGAGGGAGAAATGTTATTGTAAAGTATTTTGAAGACAATTACTATGTCCCCTTTTAGGCTCTTTTTCACAAGGTTAAACAAGATTGTTTCACTGCTGTCCTCTGGACTGCAGCCAGGTTGTTTCCTGAAGCCTGCAGCTGAAACCGGGGCTCCTATGGAGCTTTTTCCAGGAGCAAAAGGGTGGTTTCCTGCATCTTACAGGCAGCCCTACTACTGCCCTTACTGAGGTTCCGACACAAGCAGGGAAGGCTGCGACCTGGAGACCAAAGTCCCACGGTGGGTGAGGGATGAGCAACAACAAAATTGGCAACGCTTGAGTTGGAGGCCGGCATCCTAATCGATACCAGACTCGCTTGCACGGTTTATATTCGTGCAAGGGCTTGAGGGACTTGTTCAGATCCTGTTGCCTTTGTTTCTTTATGATTTTTGCTTTAACAAATGCTTTAGGTTTTTAACTTGAAATTAATATACATCTTGGAGCTTAAAGTAAAACAGTTTAGACACTTCTGAGAAATAAGCTAGGGAAAAATTACTCTCTCTTGTTTTTCTTGCAAGAGATACATTTTTTTTTCCCTTGGAAAAAAAAAGGCAGAATTTTGTGTTGAGGTTTGCCTTCAGCCATACCCATTAAAAACCGACACGAGCGTGACCAAATTCTGTTTTATATAAAGTGCAAGTTCATGCAGAGACAATATTAATGACAATTTCTTGTAAAAGTAGGTGTCAGCACTGAGAGCAGAGCACCTTCATCTACTGTGGTAGAAAACCTGCCTCACTGCTGTGATCATGGTATTGTGGAAAAGGAAACCACTGTTAATACCCAGAAGGGGTAAGATGTAGGGGCTGTGGTTTAACTGGAATACGGAATACTTCTGGAGGGAGAGCGGGGAGGCTAGAACTTGCCGTGTGTTTAGAGGAACGGCTCGTGAGCTCTGGAAACCAGAAGTGGTAGGAGGATAACAGTAACAGTAGGTGGAGGAAGAATGATATTGGATAGGAATGTGGGGAGTAAGGCTTGCAAGTGCTGATAAGCTACGGTTGAAGGAAAAGTTGAAGAAAATCTACAGCAGATGAAGGCCTACAATGGACTCTGCGATTCTTGGGGAGATTATGGAGATTCCAGAACTGGAGATTAACAAGTTCCAAGCTGCTGAGGCCAGCGAGTGGGATGCAGGGCCCCAGCAAAGCTAGCAGTGTGACTGCCCTTGCAAAGTGGAGCGGCAAGGTGTCCAAGCCCCTCGAGCCTCCACATGGCTGTTGCAGAATCCCTGGTGTCTCCCCTTCTCATGCTGGACCTTGAAATAAAGGGCTGTGGTTCGATTCGAGCAGCAGAAGTGCAGTGTATAGGTTTATACTATAGGAACCAGTGCTCCAGCTCCGATTCCAGCTCTGCAGCTGACCTTGCAGCTGAGGAGAGCAGCCCAAAGGAACTACTCGCCCAGGGAACCAGTGAAGTAATGAGAAACCGCCTGTCCTGCAGGAATACAGGGCACGTTGTGTCTGGGACTGTGATGAGACCTGAGAAGAATGTCCCCTGTCCAGGCAGGACATGCCTCTTGCATGACCCCCCTAATCTTAAGAGTTTCTACATCATCTGGCAAACATATTTGTTAAAAAATAAAAAACCTGCACTCCTTCCCCCTAAAGCTTGGGAAAGTTAAATGCAAAACATTCAATGGCCTCTGTGTTGGCATTAATTCTTCTAAAGTAAGTTGGAGCAGGAGTGTCTACAATTTTTCTTTCTCTGTTGTTCACAATAGTATGAACTTGTGGGTTTTTTTTATGTTCAGGACATCTCTGTAGCCACAGCAAAGAAAAAAGTGCCGTATCTGTGACTGAGAATCGTCTGCCTCTAGTGAACAGAGCGAGGAGAGCAGATGAGTAGCACAAGCCCCAGAGATAAGTGCTACTTTAAAGAGAGTTATCAGTGTCAGTGCTATGTCATTTTATATTTGGCAGTTAGGTTAATTGTATTGACTTGGTATCATGTAGTTATATTCCAGGAAGAATTTGTGTGAGGTATATACATCATATTTTGGGATTGAGGTTTATAGTCCTGGCTCTGTGGGTCATGTGGTTTCTCCCTAGCCTCCGGTAGCTGCTTCTCATCAGTGAAGTGGCATCTGAAATAAATGTGAGTATACTCAGGGGTTATTGCTTCTATTTTTTATCATTTCTCCAGGATTTCAGTTTCTGCCCTGAGTTTTATGGTCATTTTGCTTGTCGAACTTATGCTGTCTAAGGTCATCTGTCCACTCCTGATCCGACAGCATAATAGATGAGGAAAATATGGGACTACCCTGGCTGCTGAGAAACCATCTGTACTGCTGGCATCTCTGTTGACAATCTCGGCCGTGCTGATACTGTGGAACTGCAGCTTATTCCCTGGAAATGGCCCTTCCTCATTAGCTGTAAGGAGGATTGGCCCAGCTCACCCTCCTTGCGTGTGGCCTTTAGTTGGGAATTTTACAGAAGACTTAAAACACCTTTGAAAACAGGCCCCAATAATCTTTCAATCTCTATTTGGGTGCTCCATTTTCATATTTTTTCCTATTAATTTTCAACACTAGTATTGCAAAGAGTAGAAAAAATCCAAATGACAAGAAATATAAACCAATTATTTGCCTTATGGGAAAGGAAGTGTGAAGTAAAACTGGCTGTGATGCAAAAGGTCTTTTGTGCTAATATCTTATGTGCACACTTTGCTCCCTACTATTTGTGCAGAATGCCAGTATGAATACTTCATGCTAGAATTTCTTTACTTTTTAGTTTCCAAATAGCTTTAAGAAAATGAAGAAGAAACAAAAGAGTAGAAAACTGCAGATATAGTCCGCAGTAAAAAAACACTGTTTCTCATTTTTCCTAGAGACAGAATCTTGGCTTTGCAGTCTTGTAAACAACCATCTAAACTAGCAAAAATCTTTGTATTAACCCACACCAGGGGAAAAAAAAATGTGTGGGGAATAAAAGTATGCACAGAGGGGTTTATGCAGAGTAGCTGGCTGCATTTTCAATTCTCACCCTCACTTTTGTTGCACCAACTTTCTTCTATAGTCAGGCTTTAAGGGAAGGATTATTTTGTAAGAAGGTAACTCAGTTTTCAGTGGGGAATGGGATTTATCATTATAACTATCACTACAGTTTGTGAGCTGGAAAGACAGTGAGAGTTTTATGGCTTAAATTTTTAATACACCTTCATTTAAAATAAGTGTCAGGTTTTTATGTTCTCCTGTGACTTTGGCTTTGTAATATGTGGGACTAAACTATTTTTGTCTTGTATTTAGGCATATTCCTAAGTATTGTTAATAAAACATTTTAGGCTACATCATGTGACTAAATCACAGCTAAATGCAGTCTTATAAATATAAGACTGTGGTTCTTTGAACTGCTTTCTCGAAAGGAAGACTATTACTTGTTGTTTTAATAGCTTTGTGAAACTAGTTTATGCATTGTTTGTGTGCCCCCTTTCAGTTATATTTTCATATTTATTTTTCCCAACAGAAAGGAGAGCCAAACTGCAGTATTCTTTCTCCAGAAACCACAGAGCAGCTGACATTTGAGATTCCTCTGAACGATTCTGGCTCTGCTGGGCTCGGTGTGAGTTTAAAAGGCAACAAATCTCGGGAGACTGGAGCTGATCTTGGGATTTTCATCAAGTCCATTATTCATGGAGGTGCTGCTTTTAAGGTATGCAAAAAAAAAAAAAAAACCCAGACTCTTAGAATTCAGACATTTCTGTGTTCAATCCTGAATCTGGCCTGATAACTGTTGTAGGAATGATAATGATGGTTGAATTTCTTTTCATACTCAGAAAGCATTGGGATTCTAAATAGTGTATTTTGAAAATATATATATTTATCAACACATTCTATGTGTATATAAATGCACAGTGTTTGGTTAAAGCTTTGATTCTATAAAGTATATTTCATAAATATTCTATAACAATATATTACATCTGTGTATTAATAACAAGCATAATTCTGGGTACAGATGCCCACATGCTGCTTTGTGTCTTTGGGAGGTGAAGATGGATGTGGGCTAGGATTCCCAGCTGTGTGCAGGCCAGAGGGGTTCTGCTTTCCATTTTCTCGTGGTGTGTTTTAAAAATCTGTCTTGTGGATTAGAACAAGGGATCTCTGATGTATTTTGAGAGACTAGAGTATCTGTGTTGATTTTTGTTTAACATGGTGATTTCTTTAATTTTGACTTGTTTTATTTCATGATTTTGCTGATAGGTATGGTTACTGGAATTACTTAAACTGCATGTCTGTTGTAGGAGAATGTTTTTTCTTGCAGCTTTTTTTGGAATGTCAGATTGTGTGCTGGACTTCATAGGCAGTCTGTAGATGCTCAGCAGAGGCGTCCCATCTAAGGCCTTGAGGTGTTGTGCTGCGCTACCAACGCTTTCTACTGTGGGCTCTCCTGCCTTCACACATCGAGTAGGTGTGTGCTGAGAGTGAATTATGACTGCCTGAACTGTGAGCCAAGGCAGGGAGCAAGGGGAAGCTGTTCCCTCAGGTCTGAAATGGGTTAGACTTTCCAAATACCAACTATGGAGAGAAATCTTTATCTGTCTCCAGTGTTTTATTCTTGTTCCATATCTGCTTCCATCATCTACAGCTGCTCTCTTTGCCTTCCAAAATGTTCTCCTGGTGCCTGCGAGTCGCTCATTCCCGCAGGTGATCCTCTCCCTCTGCTCAGCTCTGGTGCAACCACACCTGGAGTGTTGGGGGCAGTTCTGGGCTCCCCAGCACAAGAGGGACGTGCAGCTTCTAGAGAGGGTCCAGTGTAGAGCCATGAAGATGATTAAGGGACCGGAGCAGCTATCGTATGAGGAAAGACTGAGCAAGCTGGGCCTGTTTAGCCTGGAGAAGAGAAGACTGAGGGGAGATGTGATCAACATGTACACATACCCGAGGGGAGAATGTAGGGAGGATGGGGCCAGGCTCTTCTCTGTGGTTGCTGGTGACAGGATGAGGGGTAACGGGTGCAAGTTGAAACACAGGCAGTTCCATCTCCATGTGAGGAAGAACTTTTCCTGTGAGGGTGACAGAGCTCTGGCACAGGCTGCCCAGAGAGGCTGGAGAGTCTCCTGCTCTGGAGATCTTCCAAACCTGCCTGGATGCCACCCTGTGCCCCTGCTCTGGGTGTCCCTGCTGGAGCAGGAGGTTGGACTAGATGATCTCTAGAGGTCCCTTCCAACCTCAGCCATTCTGTGAGTCAGAGGCATCAGGCAGAGGTGCTGGGCAGTGGGGCAGGCTGGTGAGCTGCTGGGCTCAGCGTCACGGGGTTTAGTGCATGCTTGTGCTCAGTGTCCTCTGCACTTGTCCGAGTCTGCCAAGTGGCGTGGGCAAACCTACAAACCCACCAAAGCACAAACTTGCTTGCAATTAGGAATTGGTAATTCTGTGATGTTAGGGATTGTGTATTTAATTTCTGCTGGAAATATAACTTGGTATTTTCTTTCTCATCTATTTGCTATTCTAGTCAAAATGCAACTTGGTTGAGGATGTCATTAGTTGTGCAGTAGTTACCAGTTGCCCCTGAGGGGAATTAAAAGGGTAAATAACAATATTATGACTTGTTCCGTTCCCTTTAAGAACTGCATGGGGACTCTTGTACATTTTTATGATTAGGAAGTAATTCAAGTACTTTCTAAACTTTAGGAATTCCATTGACTCTATTTTTATTCCAAATAAAATTTGAAAAAGGTAGCTTTCTTGGAATTATAAGGAAAAGTTTTAGTCTTTTGGGGTTAGTATGCTTAGTTGTTGCAGATCCATAAGGTAATTTTTTCTTTTGTGTTGTCTCAGCAATTCCTTGCAATTCTCTTTTCTATAAAAATACCTTTTAATTCAGTTTATGTAAATTTCTGTACTGACATCCACCTGCTGAGTAAGACAATTCACAGCCTTATAACTTCCATGATCATCTATTTACAGTAGCTGGTAAATAGCAATAATCAAGACTTTAGCTTTGATGTAAATGTTTAATACTTTCCTGCTCCTATTTACTTGTCCCAGTCTCACAGTAATTTCAAAGCTTGGCTTTCCTCAAAAGACTAAACTCATCTATTTGGTATGTATCAGAAATGGGCTAAGAGCTCAGCTGGCCGAATTAGGGCTGGATAAACTCAATTTACCTACGTGTCTGCTGCCTCGTGCAAGAGGGTTTGCTCTGCAAAGGAGGCTGCCTCGGTGCTCAGAGACGCTCCGAGGTGGGACAGCTCTCCCCAGCCCTGCTCCTTTGCCACGTCGTCCTCTCCGTTTGTTTGCTTTGGCCTGAGCCGCCACCAGACTAACGAAGCAGGACTTGGTGCCTGCACTCTTATAAATGGGCAGCTGCTGTGTTCAGTCACCACGAGCCGAAGATAATTTTGTCTTGTGATAACTGCAGTCCTGTGACCTGTGTCGTAGCTTTCTTCCTGTGCAGTTCTCATTGCTGAAGGGTCTGAGTGTAGGTGCCCGAGCATACAAAAGTAGCTGAGGCTCTAACCTTACGTTCAGAAGAATCTCACATCCTCTCTGCTTGATGCGTTTTGAAGAATACGTCTTCAGCATCATGGCTACTGTGGGAGATGCATGGAAAATAGCTGCCTGCCTGCTGCTTAATGACCTCTGTATAGCACAAAACAATCGCTGGGGATTAACATTGATAAAACTTCTTCTATCCTGTTCAAAGCATGTGTATATATTTTTAAATCTGTGCTCATTGTCCTTATTTTAAAAGCTGTCTAGTAGCCATTTTTTAAATGCAAAGACTCTTTTTCTACCCCATTTGGTAGTCGTTCAGAGTATGTTTCCATGTTCTCCATTGTAACTGTCCCTGATAACAAGTATTTAGGATCTAGGATGATCCTAAATCCTATTTAGGATGTCCGTTTGCTTTTCAGTGTACCAAATGTTCTTGGGGAAAAAGTGACATGGGAAATGTTAATGTTTGCTGCCTTTTGGATGGGAGAATTGTCTTAGTGTATCTCACTTGTGCATATGAAGTTTAAGATCTGTTCTTACATTGTTACAGTGCTGACTAAAACAAAATAAAAACCCAACCTCTGTCCACACAGTCAGCATTTGTCTTTAGAAGATGACCTAAAACAGGCAGTTCAATGCATTTTGCTTCAGGGCTGAAATAAATGTCATCCTTCTAGTATTTAATATTGTCTAAACATTTTTGATATACCAAATTTCATAAGCTCTTTCACCAGTTGTTTTAATTTATTTTAAATTTTTTTGAGAAAACATTGTGTATATTTTGGGTTGGCTGGTGTTGTCTGCTATCATTCTGAAGAGAGACCAACATTTTTAGTGTTTTTTTTTTTTTTCCAAAATTTTAACACAGTGATTTAGCTTTAACATGTTAGTAGCTTTGCAAAGCTCAGTGAGGAATTTGCAAAAATGTAAAGGAAATTGAAATCTTAGGCCTTAGTATTTGTAATTGGAATTCTAATACTATGAGATTAAAATATGGCCTTCTACTGAGTGTACCTTCATGTCTCTTAATGTCCTGTTGTAATTTGTGAAGTGTGTCCGAGTAAGGTGTGCGCAGAGCGCTCGATGCTCGTGGTTACACAGAGCCTTTCCTATGGAGACCCGCTGGGGTTAACTGCACCATCCTGCCCCTCAGCTGCAGTGGCTTCAGCTTGGCCTAGTTTAAGACATCCTGGCTTTCCAGTAGCGATGCCTTCCTCATGATCAGGAGGCCGATATATGGGAATTGAACATCTCCCCGCTCTGCCGGGGCGGCACGGGCCTGTCCGTCGCGGCGTGGTGGGGCCCGTCTCCGGAGGCCGTGGTGGTGGGTAGGTTCTCCCCAGGCCCAGAGCCTCCAGACAAACCGCCCCGCGTCGGAGCGAGCAAGGGAGCGTTGCCTTCCCCCCTCGGGAGGAGCTCGCTGCAGTTTTGGAGACGGCATTTCAGAAGTGTTTTTGCTGAAATGCCAAATGTTGTTTTGCTGTGCAGAAGCCACAAAGAAGCCTACCTTTCAGAGATGAAAGAAAAAATGTGTTAAAACAACATTTAGCTTGTTTGGAGCCAAGCAGATTGTCTTGCAGTTCAGTCTTCTAAACCAGGCCGTAACACCAGTGATGTGCAAATCTGTGTTTGAAAGCTGTTTAGACTTCGGTGTTTTCAGTCCCCAAAACTGCAGAAAGTTTGTGCTTTCTCTGTGAAGTAACTTCTACCCCATCATGTGCAGGAACAAACAGTGCTCAGCTGTCTCCCAGCCTGCTGCATCTCAGTGGCACAGCAAGGTAGTTTTGCATTTAAGTGGAGTATGTAGCAGGGTGGAAAGAAGGGAGATAGGTCAAAGAAGATCTTTAAGAACTGACATTATTAAAATGTAAAGAAATACAAGTTCTCATATGGAAGAATGACAAAGCAAACTCAAAGAACTGGCAAATTCAGAGGTTCCTGAGCTGCAGTGGTTCATTAAAAATAGGCACCATCTTTAGCATTATTTCATGCTCAGGAATGGAGTCAAGCTAAGATGCATTTGAAAACATTTGTATTTACTTTTGTAAGAAGCTTTAACAAATATTTACTCATAGGTGTTTATCCATGGAAGGGAAAAAAATAATCCAGGAGCCCATGAGGCCGTAAGTAGGAGGACATAAGGAACTGTAAAGATTTCAAAGTTTTATAGAGACTTACAAAAAATAACCTCGTCTTTGCTCCAAACCCCTGCTGCCATGAATGGCTCCGTTCACTTCAGCAAGTTTTGATAGAGCACAAAGGAATTGCAACATGTGCAAGTAATAAAACTCCCTGTTCGACACCATTAACTCTTCTCTCCCTCAGCTGTAGCGAGTCCGATGGCATCATGTTGTATGTAGGAGAAGGGTGGGGTTAACGCAGTGACTTTGGCTCTGTGTAAATTTATGTTGGCAGAAGGCACTGAACAGAGTGGTGGGAGGGTTTTCAACCTCCTTTCCAAATGGCTTGGCTGTTTGCATTCCCAGCCTCCCCAGAAAACTTCCCTTTCTCTTAATCCCCCTTGGCCGAGTGACTCATCCTCCAGTTGAGTGTCTCTGTGCTCCTTCCCCTCCCGGCTGAGCTTGGTTTTCAGGTCCATGCTCTTGCTCCTCATCACTGTGGCACCTCTTGCTATTTGTACTCCGCTCTAGTAACGTGCATGGCACCCAGTTCCATTAAAAATATCACTTAGGAAAACGGGATTTGTCACAGCTGCTGTAACTCACTTGAGCACAGATCACTTAGACTTGGCAGGCACACTAGGAGAGTTAATTGAACATCGTAGTGACAGAAAAAATGAAAATTGAAAAGTATATATATTTTGGATTATTCAGATGTATTGAGATATGTAAACAGTTCGGACGAGTGCCTTACAGAGAATACATAATGAGTCCGTGATTTAATCCAATTTTTTTTTAACCCAGATAGTGCTTTTCTGTCCAAGTTTCTTTCCTGTTTTTTGGTATCCGCTGCCCTTTTTATATTGTTTTCCTTCAGTCTCTTTCCTCTTTTTCTTCCGCCGAGGTCTGATACTAACTTGCTAATTGTGAATTTAACAAGCTCTAAAAGAGACTCCGATCTCTTAATTATATAGACCTTATTTTCTTGTTAGAGAGAGAAGAGTCCATGGCACATGTGAAGAAATCCATGGCACATGAGAAGAAATCCATCATGGATGATGGTGGCAATAGCAATAGGATTCCTAAATCACAAAATAGCAGTGTCCACAATTTTATTACAGCCACAAATGTCAGCTAATTCTGGCAGTGAAACTAAATGTCTCCTTTCAAAGCACAGGCTACTTGAGATGGCGCAACCCCAATTTGGTTATTGGCAGCAGATTTGGATGTTAAAATACATGAACAGCATTAATTAAAATCTGGACGCTTAAGTCTTAATGACCATTCTGAACTGAGAACATTTCCCCATATGGTGGCACAGTAATTGTGACAAGGTAAACACTACTGAGAGTATAATACAAAATAATTTTGGAGCGGGCTCTGTTTCTTACCTAATTGTAATAACAGATAACAATGTACTTAAAATCCACTTTGATGCTTATTCAGGATTTTGCTGTGGATACTAAGAGCCATGGTGTGGGTCCTTTTAACTAACCGAAAGCTGCTTTTCCTGTTTTCTCCTTTCCAGGACTGGTATAAATTAAATTGCATATGCTAAAAAGCAGCAGCATCTGTACGTATGTGTATGTGTGCAATTGCCTTATGAACCCTTCCCAAAATGCTGTGAACAGAAGAAAACATCGGTCAATTAATGGGCACACAGATTTTGTTTTGTTCCCCCCCCTGCCTTTCCTCTTAATGAGCTGATATTATGTGGTCTTTTGTGTTTTACTTTCTAAAAAGCGATGTCTGGTTGTCTGCACCTGGCTTTCCTGTATGTAGCACCGGCACCTAATTTTTCTTGCTTTTCCTTGTTTTATTTTTTGCTTGCAGGATGGTCGTTTGCGAGTAAATGACCAGCTTGTTGCAGTTAATGGGGAGTCGCTCCTGGGCAAGTCGAATCACGAAGCCATGGAGACTCTGAGGCGCTCCATGTCCATGGAGGGGAACATTCGTGGGAGGATCCAGCTCGTAGTTCTCCGTAGACTGGAGTCCCAAACAGAGGTGAAGTGCTAAACATTTGTGGGATAAACGCCTTTCCAGTTCTGCTGTGTCTGCATTCACGAGGTGGTGGCCAAAGACGTGGTCACCAAGCTACTCCTGGCAAAACTTTGCCAAACTTCTCAGCTGAATTCCCTGTGTCAGGGCTGACACTGTTTCTGCTTCTCATCTGGGCTTTCTGTTCCCACTTAGGCTATGCTGAAAGTTGCCTCCTATTTTATTTTGGTGTTCTTACAACTTTCCTGTAGAACAAAAATAATGTGGTCCTGAAAAGGTTTAATAAGGGGGTTGAGGTAGTTTTGACCATTTCTTACCTCCTCAGGGAACAGTTGGGACACAGGTGATGGAAATTTCTCTGATTTAATATGTTGTCATGACCTGTGACCTGGATTTTACTTCATTATTCTTCCTTTTTTCATTATTAGTATGTCTAAAAAGTGGTGTTATTTTTGTGTGTGCTTCTTCCAATTCATTTTTACCATCAAAGGATTAATATTTTACTTTCTCTGGTCAGATGAAGTCTACCCCTTCCTAGTAGTTGTTTATTAACGTAAAATATGTTTAAGCAAGATAGGAAGAGAATAAATTTCTACATATAGTTTTCTAGACCTCCTATCAATTGACCTGTGTCATTCACAACTTGTTTTCAAAAAGGTTTGTTTTTATCATCTCTCCTATTTCCCCCTCACGTGTGTGTGCTCATTCACTTTGTTGTATATGTGAGCCCTAAGTCTGCTGCCTTTCACTTACTACAATCACCGTTTTAATTTTGACCTTCAAATAAATATTTTAGTGAAATGTCAACAGCTGTACGGTTCCTTAAAACACATATTGGTATGTGATATTAAAAAAAAAAAGTAATAAATCCCAGCACAAAATTCCAAGAGATGTCCTTGAGTTTTTTATTTAATGAGCCTTAGTTACACCTTTTGAAGTGTTGAGAATAATTCCATTTGTAGGTGAATTCACACAAAATAGAGGAGATGGCCAAGGGTGTGCAGGTGTTGTGTTGTGTAAATAGTTAACTCTCATCATTTTGCTGATTATATTTCTATTTGATTTGCCATCATGGATTGATTGAGAAATACATTTAGAAGAAAATTACTTGCTGCACATTCTGCTCGAACTTTGTCAGGAGAATACTTTGCACAAGCCTCTCTACAGTCTGTTTTGCCAGGAAAATATGTAAAAATATTCATTAGTAATTCTGGAATATATTAGAGGAAAACACATTTTTGCTTTTCTTTTCAATGTGCCATAGCATTATGCTGTAAGGAAAAATCAAAAAGTATGTGTTACATTGATTGTGGATTCTTGTGACAGATGAAAGATAGCTTACCTTCAAATAGACTCACTGCTGCTAGTTTTCTTCGTTTATTAAAAACCAAATTTTGCAGAAGTGTTCCCGTTGAACATCAGATTAACCTAGTAAAAATATAGAAACTTTTTTTTTGAGTTGACTGTATAGTTTTGTATTTTATCCAGATGTATGAAAGGTAAATAATCTTGACTCATGCCGTATGAAGAATGCATAATGAGGCCTTGATTGAATCAAATTCATTTTAGACAGAAATTAATTTTTGTATGATAGTCCTGAGGTTCAATTGTAATTCCATTTGAGTCTGCAGACCGTAGCAGAAATGGGATGTTGCCCATTTTTTTCCGTTGCCCAAAGCTGCTTCCTGAGTACTGCATTGCAACCGGGTGGAAGCCGAATCCGTTTAGAAATGCATTATTGTTTTTATTGGTCAGGACACTAATGGAGGTCTTGCATGACAGCTTTATAAGCTGAATACTCTAATTATGCCAGTTACTGATCAGCTGTTGGGATATCGATTGTGTCGTTTATCAAAGAGCTGGGAAAGCAGATTTGCTGTTGTTGTTAGTTCAAGGCTCCCTATCCCACTGGGTAGGAGGCTTTAATTTAGTAGTAGTTTTGCTGCTGCAGGGCCTGATTTAGGCAGCAGTGCACCTGAGAGCAGTACCTGTGGGCCTCCTGGTGCCAGGAATCTTAAGCAATTCAAAGCAGGGAGAAGCAGCATAGTCAGGAACTGTGTGTGGGGTTTGTGCCTCTGACCCTTAGTTACAGAGACCCAAAATACCCTTTCCAAAGGACTCAAACTGTATGGAGCAGAGGGGGAATGTCACGTGTCACCTGTTCCCTGAGACTAGATTTACATCCACAGTCACCATTAGACTCTCAGAAATGGTTTGTGTTCTGAGATTAGCTGTTTTTTTAGCCAAAACTATTATTATTATTTATTAGTAAGGAGTCTGCAAGGCCCATTGCAAGGGAGATTTATCCCATCCGCCATTTTTGTGCACTGGTTTGCAGGCATCACTTGCCAATTCCTTAAACATCCTGCATCACTGTGCAGATAAGTGCTGTGGGTTTGTGCCTGCATTTCTTCCATAGCTGTGACTGTGCATGCAATTTAAGGAATGATATAGTTATATTGTAAACATTCACTGGCATAATGAAAATGCACTTTAAAAATAGAAGCCAGTTGGAGATGCCTTCAAAAAAAACACAGATAAAAAACCACAGAAACTATAAAGGTTATTCAGAATACTAGCCATAATATTCTCCTGTGTGGGTTTTCTGTTTTCTCTGAATAACAAGTACAGAAACGTCTTTTTGGGTCTGTCCCAGTTTTAGAAACTGTGATTTTTTTTTTCTTTTTTCCCCCCTCTTCAGAGCAACTGCTCAGGAGAATAAATTAGGCAGTGTGGCCTGTGTGTGAGGGGGGAGCTCTCCCAAGGAAAGCTGACTAGAGGTGTGACAGGAGCTGGTTGAGCTGCTAGCCAGAAGCCCTGCTTTGGGGAGCTGCTGTAACTGCTTCCTCGCAGCGCTGCTCGGCTGTGTGAGCACGAGAACATATGCGCCCAGTCTCCGAGCGAAGGGAACCAGCTGGCTGCCAGAGAAATCCCATTGGCATTGACCGTGTTCTTGTGTTGACAGTGTCACAAGCTGCCCTCCCAGATGGAGGATTTGGATGAAGCCAGTTGTGGGTCAGGAAAAAAACACAGTCTTCATTTTTGTGCATTATTCTTTAATAGTTGCTGCTGACTAGTTATTACTGAATTTCTTCATCGGCAATAGCCAGTGGTCATTTTGAAGATGGCTTTCACCTTTCTCACTGGAAAGGCAGCAGTGTCCAGCGGGTGGTAGTGCAGTGATAACCGATCCTGCGTGTAGCTGAACATTCACCCCTTGTGTTACAGTATCCAGCTCTGCTTTTTCTCCTTAGGATCGGCCAGACCCGGGAGCTTTCCAAAAATCAGCGTTTGAGGGGAGCCGTCCCATCGCAGCTGCTCCCCGGCGCAACGATGCTGCTCGTCAGCAGTTTGTGACCCGCAGCCCTCAGGACAGGCGGAAAGGTAGTGTCTGTCTGCCTTTGTGCTAAAAGGGAGTGAGCTATGGCCTGCTTTCTTTTTTTATCTGAAATTTACTGCAACTAAAAAAGCAGTTAATTAGAGTAAGTGCACGCTATGTTACTTGGAGGCATGAAGATCTAGAGAGGGTGGGAGAGCTGACTCAGAAGTTGTGAATTAGATTCCTGGCACAAATTCCAGTTTAAGTAACAGTTTCTAGCTCGCTGCCCCAACACGTAAGGTTGGATAAAAAACAAATGATGAGTGCAAAATATATGTTGTCAAAATGTTTATTTTATATATATCTTTAATGAGTACAATGATTTGTTATCAAACTCCTAGATTTATGACCTGAGTTGTTACAAGATAAATGATTTTATACAAAAGCATTATACTGATACCAACTTATTTTGGACTTAATGATAAAGTTTGTTCAAGGATTAGAAATACTCCCTGAATTTACTAATCAGAAATAGATTAATCGTTTAAAAAATTGGCAGGCTTGTAGGGCATTGTGCAAAGAAAACCTAAGTGTGTGAAAATAGCTTAATATTTGAGCTTGTCCTGACCGCTCCCTGTCAATGGGGGAATGTGCTCTTGTCCTTCAAGCCAAGCACGTGCTCAAAATACTTGGGGGAAAAAGAAATTTGTAGATGAATTATGCTTGTTTTTTGTTTTTTGTTTTTTTTTTCCCCACTTCCCTGGACACCTGTGGAATCTGGGTGGTCTGTAAAATGTGATTTTGTGGAGTGTGGTGTGATTTTAAACAAAGCCAACTGAGAAGCTGTGTCTGTAAACTCCAGAGAAGCCTCCATTTGATTTAAGTGTTAATAATTTGCCTTTACATCAATATAATAATAATAATGACTGCATAATATGTAATAATAACTTCAGATTTTCTATGTAATTTGTACTGAGTTCTGGAGTTACAGGGAGAAAAGGCCATCTGCAGAGCTGGCTTGTCCTGGAGAGTCAACCATTGCCAAAGCATCACAGAGCGGGAAATACATTTAAATGCTGCTTTTAGAAAGATCCAAGTCAGTCCTTAGAGCCACAGTACAAGTGATTGGCAATAGGTAACCTTGTTTCTCAAAGCTCAAAATAAGATCTGTGGGAGAACAGTCTTTCGGAGGATCCAGAGCATCACAATGATGAGTAGTTTATAGTTAATTCATAAAACAGTATTTTTTGTTGTTGTTTTTATGATGAGAAGGCATAATAGTGAGCAAGACATTTTAGGGGCTGATGATGGCTCATTTGCCAAAAGGTTTAAGAACTACTGATCTGAAGAACTGCAGGAAGGATCAGTAAGTGTGTGTGTGTCCTGATAGGTTTTCTTTCAGCCTGGGATACTTACAGCATCAGACTTCAGTCTACAGAGCAATGCAAAACATAAAAATAAATTGCACTTTTTTATACATGAAAGTGAAAAAGCAAAGATCTGGACAGAACCGTGAGGATTCAGAGTTCAGCCTCATTTTTTTGGCTGTTCAGTTAATACAAATCATGTGGAACCAACTGGCAGGGTAAGCTGTGGATTTTTCTTGTTTTCCTGAGTAAAAGCTAGGTGAATGTAGGTAGTGAAACATCTGAGGAAAAAAGGGAGAAAAAACCCTTAGTCCTCAGAAGCAAATGGGTGTAGGGTGCACAGAGGGTGCTTGGGATGCTGCTAGGAGAGGCTTTTGGGGAGGCTGTGGAGTGGCTTGGAATTCCTATTCGTGGCCTCGGGGTTGGTGGACAACAGACAAAGACATTTTTGGCACCCCTTGGAATTGTCTGGAAGTGTCATTGTGTTGTGACTCCTCTAAAAGATGTGTTACAGAATCAGTAAAGCTTTAGTGGTGTTAATGGAGAGCTGCAGTGGGGCTCTGATCTGAAACCTCCTGGGTGAGGTGCACTTTGGCCCTCCAATAGTCCTGCACATTGTAGAAAGATTGATCTAATTTTTAACTCCCTATCAGGCCATCTCTTACCTGCCAGTCATTCATTCAAAAAACAATTTTTGGTGGTGGTTCTGATCAAGTCCTCAGTCCCTCAGGGCATCGCTGAAAGCAAAGCACCGTGCACGGGCTGGACCCTCGTCTGCAAGGGAGCCCCAGATAAGGTGGGCATTCTCCTGGCAACAGGAGCAGTTCCACATTGCACACTCTTAAGGTGCTCTGTCCGTATCTTGGATGTTAACATCTTTTATTATTAAGACTGGATCTCATGCACAAATTTAATGACAAGAACTGAATTAGGTTTAATAAAATGTCATTTTTGCCAATTAATGTTTTCCAATAAGTTATTTCCAATATCATTCAGTGCTCCTACCAATAAAGCTCTTAAAAGCTCAGCAAAAATACACTGCAGCTTGGCCTGCTAATATCGCTATCTGTTTTAAGAGTCCTTTTTATTATACATGAACAAGAAAAGCTAATGTCTGAGGAAAAGTGGTTACAGCCAAAATATTACATTTTTGTCTTGCCTGTGGATATTTAAATAAAAAGCTGGGGGGAAGGGGTGGCAGGGAGGCTGATCCAGTGCTGAAATGGCAATGTTTGCGCTCTATTTTTGCACGAATAATACTTGCCACCTTCAGGTCCTCACTTTCTTCCCTGCCAAGCTGTTGCGCAGATACAGCACTTTTTAGAACAACCTCTTTGAGAAATAATGCTTCAGTGCCAGCAGCTTTCCGTTTCTGGTGCTGAAAGATTACTAGAATGTGTTTCATTAAGAGATTCTTACAAATTTCTTACAACCCTGTATAATATAGGGGTATAGGGAAATCGATGCTACCTCTACAGTTAAGTGGTAGGATCATCCTAAAATATCTCTGCCAACTCTTTTGGCATAATTTGGCATAAATTGCCAAATCTTTGTGGTTGTACAAGAATCTGTGTTTAGAGATTGTATGATTTCATACGTGTGTGATGACGTGAAGGTAGGAAAAGAGGAAGTTAAATTTTAAAATTAACATTTTGCTCGGAACATAACATTCCGTGTGCCTTACAGTCTCTAAATTCACCCTCCGAAGGCTGTTTAACATCTGAAGATGCAGTGGCTGCGGTTATTGGGTTAGCTGTTCCGGGCTCGCTCCGGCCCTCCGAGCTCGTTTCCGAGGTCTCGCAGCGGGGGCAGACGGCGGCTCCCTCCTCGCCTCCCTCGCCCTTTGCTGCTGTCCCCGGCCCTGGTGACAGCCCCTCGCCGTGTTGCTGTGCCCGCTGGGGTGGCTCCAGGCCAGCGCTGGGCACGTGAACTGCCACGGGGCGCCTGGGTGCGGGGTTTCCTGCTCTGGGTCACCGTGCTTTAGAGACACCCGCAATCAGAGGTGCTGGACTCTTTTTGCATCTCTATTGCTTACTATTCTAAGCCAAATAGTCCCAATTTGTTTAAGTTTCTCACAGGAAAGCTGCTGTTTGTGTCACTGCCCTTTTCATATGTAGCTGAATTATCCCGCAGCCTTTTACAGATGGGGTGCCTGAGCCTTGGGTGCTGGTTCAAAAGCAGGTGCACCTGTAACTCGGAGTACGCGGTGGAGTGCTTGGACTTGATTTTCTTAAAGCTCTAGAAGTCTGTCTGCCTTTTGGCTTCCCCGATCGTGTGTTCAGGAGGGGCCTGGCCTCATCCCCATGGCACTGCTCCTGGGGCACAAGTGTGGATTTGTGTCCAATTTGTGCCCCTGCAGGCAAGGGTTTCCCCTGCCCACCGTGTGCAGGCACTGCTTCCCATGCTCCCAGCAGAGCTGCTCTCCACATCAGCCCATCTTTTCTTGCCTCTGATTATTTTCACCTTGTCAGAGAAGGAGTTTTAACTACTCCCACACGGTCTGGCTTGCTCCCTCCCTGGAAACTCTTTTCCTCTTAAGCTAGATTAATGCTTTCATGCAGAATTGTTTAGAGAAGAGAGGGGGAAAAAAAAGAGGAAAAGAAATCCTAGCAGTGTCCAGTGCAACAAAAGAGCTGGGGCACGTGGCAGAGGGATGTGTCAGTGCTGTTAAATCGCTCCTCTGCCATTTCGACCTGAGAAGTATCAAGAATCCGCATTTCCTCTTCGATCCAAGTGGGGTGAAGATGTGCCTACATTGAGAAATATACAGATATTTTGTAAGACTGGACCTTTAGTCTGTGCGGTGGCTCTGCAGGGCACAATAATGAGCTGTCCTTCAAGAGCAGTGCCATTAAATGCAGTTATGTAAGCGCTGCTGCTTAGTGAACCACGAGCTGGTTTAAGTGAGTAGTTCAAATTTCTGTCCAAAGTAATTTTCCAAAATAAACTGTCTGTCTTTTGTCAGAAGGAATTACCTTAATATTAGGAAGGGGCAGACTGTAATTCAGAAATTGCCTGCTTTCTCTCCTGCTCTGGGAGAACAGAAATGTTTCTTCTCCAGAACTCTTTGTGGGGAACACAGCCCTCTTATGAGGGGAGGTAAATGTTCCCTATCGAAGGAATGAAGCCGTGAGGCTCTGATCAGTTAGGCTGCAGATCCAAGAGATCAAACGGAGTAGGGTAATTGGGGCCTTGCACTCAACTTTGCTATAAGCACAAAGTTTCCGTGTATTTATCTTTAATTATGCATATGCAAATCTGCAGATCAGCTCTCTGAGAAATCTCAAGGGGTACATTTCCTGCTTGGTGCGATTTTAATTCTAGTTTAGCTAGTTTAGGGACTTCAATAATTTGTGGGTAACTTCAGGATTGCTTGAGGCCTTCCAGTCCAGTCATTGATCAATGAAGTGGTTTAATGTTTTGTTTTGGTTTTTTTCCTTTTTCTTTTTAATTTTTCCTAGCTTATTTAACCTCTTTTTTATTTCAGAGCTGCCCATGTCTGATCGAGGCAATGGTGAGAATGAAATCCCTCCACCTCTTCCCCCACATCCCAGTGAGGATCTGCTCAGTGAGGATTATAATAATCACAGGTTCGGCTTTGGCTGTTTGTTTTATCCATGGCCCTAATTGCTCTTTAGTAATTGTAGTAATAGTTTTGACTGATTGAAAATCACTCCTTCTGTTTAATTTGTGTCATCATCCGGATGATTCTTCGATGCGCCCAGAGAAAGTTATTTTAACTCTTAATTCTTTGTTCATTTCTTTTGATCTTAAGCTGCACTGAGCTTCCTGTCCATGCTGCATGGATCACAACACCTAGAACAACAGAATCCCTAAAACATAATCCAAATTTTTCTTTAAAAGTATAGGAATTAAAATATACCAGCGAATGCTATGAGCAGATGCAGTGTCCAGAGTTTTCCATGTTTTAATGGTCCTAATCAAGTTCAGTTTGTAGCAAACTGAATCTTTTTTTGCTCATTGTCAACAAAGAAATTAGGTGAAGCTACTATAAGTTTGAATGAACTTGTCTAGAAAAAAAAATAACAGGTAGATTTTTCAGAGATTTTAAGAGATTTTTAAGACTTTAATTTCTTTTTTCAAAGACTGGTATGTCTGACGACAACTGCAAATTATAATTTGCTTTATTAAATGTGGAAGTTTAGTAGTAGTACAGAAAAGCCGTAAACATGTCAAGTTGGTGCTGGCATATACTTTGGGCGGTAACATGGATTTCACTGGAGTAGTGTAGAGTAGAAGTCAAAATATCATTTATTTCAGCCTCCTCTACTGGTAATGCTCAAAATTCAATGCTGAACACTGCTCCCCCATTTAGTGTACATTTGCATTTGGGATAGTCATATAACTGTTTCGTTGCAATGAAATTAGGGGAGCCTACACTTCAGTTGAGACTTAGCCAGACTAGATGGCTTGTGTGCTGCATCTATGTGATTAAAAGCTATCCTTGAAATGCCTGACTGCAAAGGGTATCAACAAGCAGGTATATCTTGCTTTATTAACGATTCCTTAAGTTCTTCGCACATTGATGAGTCTTGTAACCGTTTCCTTTTTAAGTAACAGGCACCAGTTTCACTGGACTATTTTCATAATTTCTGGTGTCTCCATTAGCTACATATAATCAAACAAAACCCAGTGTAGAGTAATGCAACTGCACTAAATATGCAGCTGCTATTGTTTTCAAGAATCTGAGCAAAAACATTCTCTTAAATGATAATGATATTAACATGATGATGAATTTATAGACCTTCCTTCCTACCCTGGCTTTTTTCCAGAGCTGTATTGGTTTTCTATTTGAATCTTAAGCTCTGAAATTGAATTGCTGGAGGAAGTTGCACTGACTTCACTGAAGTTACATTTCAGCAAAAAAAAAAAAAAAAAAAAAAAAAAAAAAAAGGGGGGGGTGGGAAGTGCTGTGACACAGTAAAAGCTTCTGATAGAAGAGTTCTAAAAAAGTTGTTTATTTTGAAGCTGACTTTTTTAGAATATTTTTAAGATAGCCTGTATTTCTAATTTGATAGAGATGGAAGATTTCAGATGCAGTGCAATGAGATGTTTTGACTCCTCACTGGTGAAAGCTATTTTGAGTTTTACTCGAGGAATTTTGAAATGTTTAGGCCTTTGCCTACACAAGAGCCTTGACTGTATTTTCCTCAACCTTTTGTATCATGTTACTTGGAAATACAATGGTTAAATGACACTAGCAATAGGCAAAAAGCAAATTGCAGGCACTGAGTATGCTCCTCTTTTCTTCTGCTAAATAAAATATTAATTGTGTAAAAGCAGCAATTATCACTAGGAATTTGTATTTGCATATGTAATGAAAAACAAGTGACTAGAGGTGTTAAATCTCACAAAAGAAACTTGAGGATCAATGACGGATTTTAAAATGCATGGCTGCTAACAACTGTAGGAGGAAGCACATGTACACTGTGCATGTTTTAATTAGTTCACTTATGTTTTGAGCCGATGCCTAAATATTTTACATGTTTTTGTGTTTTTTTCCCTTGCAGCCCTATCATAAATTCAGCAGTGTATTTAGCAGATCAGCACATCAACTTCAGATCTCTGACACCAGCCAAGCAGTCTGAATCAATTAATCTGAAAGCCTCGAAAAGCATGGATCTGGGTAAGAGGGGTGGGGTGACACATAGGTCAGCTTTTTAGCCTCGGCACATCTGCACCATCTCTGCTTCCTGCTTTTGTTTCTTCCACATAAACATCAGGGAGCAAGTTCTGTGGAGGAGCTGCAGTGATGGGGACAATGGTCTGCCTCCTGTGGCATCTAATTGCAAGTGCCCTTCTTATTGAAGCCGAAGAAAGGTTTTTTTTTTTTTTTTTAAAGGCTATTCTATCCATTGCATTGAAATCTTAACAGAGGTAGGGAAACCTTCTGCTTTTTTTTTTTTTTTTTTTTAAAAAAAAAAAAGAATTGCCACAATTTTTGTGCAAAACGGCAACCACAAAAGTCATTTTCCCATAGAACATAAATGATTGGAAAACTACACAGCACAAGGGCTAACTTTCTTATGACAGGCTATGTATTTAGTCATTGACAGTAACAAACACAGGCAATCGGAGACCCGCAGCAGATCTTTATAAATGCTTGAAGAGTGATAAGGTTACGGTCCCCTACCCATCAAAGCTGTGCAGAAAACCTTGCAGGGTGGGTGAAACTGCAAGTAAATGGTTCTTTCAGTGCTGCCAAAGCGTTTGTGGGTGGAAGATTGACGGGTTGTTGCAGATGAAATCTGAGTCACGTTTTAATGGTAGTATGGGGAAAATACAGTAAAGGGAAAATACACAAGGCTCTTAAGCCTCAAAGAATCAGAAACCAAATAGACTTTATTTTTTCTTTTAGTTCTTCTTTGTGGCACCACTCATCCTTCATGTGGCTTTTTCAAGTGCAAGTGCCAATGCAGTCATTGAGAGCCATTGTTAGGATGTATTTAATCATAGATTTATGTTTTGTTGGACCAGACTTTAAATACAGCGAATAGAAAATGAGTAGTATCTTACACAGTCTCAAGATGCCTTTTTGTTGGTACTGGATTATTTTTTCTTTTCTCATGAAAAGTTCTAGATTGGTCTTTGTTTTTTTTTTGCATCTTTGTTAATTTTTATTGTCTTGTTAAGGTAATGTCATTTTTATGTACCATAAAACGTATGTACGTCTGTAGTGGAGTGCAAGGTATGTCAAACAGTTGTGAATGTGTGACAAGAATGGGCAGAATCCCTATAGGGAACTTCTTAAGGCAGATTATATTTGAATTTTAAAGCTACTGAAGGACCTGAACAGAAATTATAATCCCTTTGGCTTCTGCCCTACCCCTTTCACAAGGAAGAACACACGAGATTTTTTAGAATATGTTTTAGATGTTCAGCAGTAGAATAAGGTTACAGAACTGGAATCAAAACATAAGACACCTTATATAAACTGCTGGAGAAAATAAAGTTCAGCTGCAGAGTCTTATTCAGAAAGGTTCATTTCCAGTTCCTACAGAAGCTTAAAAAAGGCTTTTAAGTGGCAGTGGGAACTAGGTAATGGGGTTGCTGTTGAGAGTGTGTTCAAAAACACCAACTAACTCCTCCATCTTTTCGTCCTAGGCTGCGGTCATTTGTATTGTAAGATTCAAATCAGTATAAATCATCTGCACTTGCTCTACACACACCTACAAGCGATGCTTTGAGCATGCAAAATAGCTGTTTCTGATAGAAAGTTGCTGTTGAAAATGCCTCATGTAGGGTGAGGTAATACACAAGACAGCTGCACCCATCAGTTACGTTCTGCCCTTTAATTTCATTCATCCTTATTTATACTCTATAAGGAGTTGTACTCAAGTAATGATTTTCTTAACAGGACTGGTGATTATTTGTTGGTAAAAAGACAAACTTTTAGTTCTTTACCTGACTGAAAAATAAACTATGTGTGTTTGCCTATAGCTTGGCAAATAAATTGAAGGGCTCAAGATGAGAGTAAGGACCTTCTGCAGTTATTCTCTAGCAGGAAGAGAAGTCACCCTTGGGACTTGACAACTTTATTTTTATTTTTTTTTAATTTTGTTCATTGCTTGACTGTAGTCATGATCCATTTTATATTCAGCACTGCACAGGAGCTCTGTAGTAGGAAAAAATATATGGAAAGATGCAACTAGTCTTTCAGGTTACAGGGTCCAAAAGACATGTGGGTCTTTGTGGACCTGAACTCTGTAGACCAAAGGATTAGTGTGACACACAGCATCAGAATGAAATGAGAAAACAGTCTACCTTGAGACATATATATAATTCATTCATTGCATTCATTCAGGAGCAAAAGCCTGCATTACAAAATAGGAAATGCAGGTAACAGAAAATGTTGGATGTGAGAGATCAAAGAATTCAGGTATTGCTACAGTTTGGAGACACTTAGGGATTTAGGGAGCTAATGAAATTACATCGTTATGGTTGGTATATACACCAGAAGCAGACCTGTTAAGTAAAGGCTAGTCTATAATTTCATTGATTCAGAATGTAAACCTGTTTTAAAATTGATGTTCCTCTTTTCAATTCTATATATCTTAGGCCCAGAGACCTGCAAGTGCTTTGTTTTACATTGATTTGTTTTTATGAAATAATAATAATTATTATTATAAATTACTGTTCTTAATAAATAATATCAGGAAATAAGGAAGGGTGATCAAGTAGTGTGCAATACTGCTAACATGTAGCATTAATTTATCTTTGTCACTCTATAAAGTAAATCTTGCAATGATAGGAACTTGGCACGTGCAGCAAAGCTGTAGGTTACTTGCCAGTAGTAATATATGGTTTAGTTTATTGATTCTTAGTGTATTTCTGTGTTATTGATTGGACAGCCAGGCAGGAGCAGAGATTGGGACCAACAGTTCCTCCTTGCATGGTGTGGACTTCAGGCTGTCGTGCGGTGCCATAACCATGTGTCCGGTGTCTTTGCATCTGTCTGGGCAAGTGTGGGTGCTATCTGGGAGTAACAGAGCTCAATATATTAGCAAAAACATCCCTTTACACTTCACTTCAAGAGTTTTCAAGGGTTCATCCCTTTATACTTTGCTTTCAAGATTTTCAAGGCAGCGCAAGTCCGCCTTGGAGTGCACTGATCAGATTTACCCTGCTTGCCCAGATTGGACTTGTGCTTATAGCGTAGTGTTAAAAATGAGTAGGAAAAAAAGCAGAAATGTGTTGTGCCTTCCCACTTCGCAAGTAAGTGATATACCTTCTGAAAGGTAATGATAGACTGAAAAAAAAAAGAATAAGAGGAAATCAATTGCTTCTCTGCAAGTAATTGAAGGGATGATTTTTTCCCTTTCTTTAACTACCTTCAATATATGCACATTTTTCTATACATTAACACAGTATATAGCTTCTATATAATAATTCATCAAAATCAATGTTCACTAATTTTTCTTCTTTCTTTAAACTGTATTAAAAAAGGTGATTTTTTGTAGTGAATGAATGGAAATATGGATTTCTGTGTGTGTTTTATTTAAAGGTGAAAATCAATGTGCCCTAAAAATAAGACAGTGTGTGGAAAGGTATTTTATTATTTATCTCCAGCACCCTTATTTTCCATAAATCTGTGTATGTTTTAGGACAGATTTAGGCTATGCATAAATGTACTCTAAAAACCACAGTCATGGGAAGTGTATTCAAAACATGAAAGTGTGACTTGTTTTAACCTGAAGCTACATAAAATTGAATCTTGTGAGTATATAGCAATCTTGTAGTATATCAATTCAGGCAAAGTGCTGTGTAGATTTACATTTAAGGATGTTGGTGTAATAACCCATGACCACTTGCCCAAGGTATTGCTCAACCCCCGCTTCCTTTCTCCATTAAAAAAAAAAAAATCCACAAATCCTAACTGATCGAGCTCTACAGCCTGAAGAAATGGAGCTGTCCTTTACTTGATTCTAAAAGCGAGTAGAATTTTATTTGCTAAAACATCATTAGACAAACTCAAAGCCCCTTTACCTTGGGGCATGTTTAGTAGAGGTATCAGCCAATTTCATTTATGTGTTTAGGAATAATTATCAAGTGAATATGCTAAGATATAAGGTCTGGAGTGTTCTGCAAGGAAGGCAGTATGAAACCAGCTGTTCGGTTCTTGGATTAGGGGATGTAATAGACTGAAATGCACCTCGAAACAACGGAAAATTGTGTTTACAGAAGGAGCTGGAAGATGCAGTCAGGATGCTGTTTGCTGTTACCTTCTTGGTTTGCTCTGAAAAAGATTATCCCCTCTGAGCATAACTCTGGACATTGGCATAAATATCTCAAAAGGGAACCAAAGAAGGGTCAGAGCTAATGGAAATTGCTCTTCAGTTTGAACAATGTTTCAATACAGATGCAATTAAGAGAATCTATTTTGGAAGCGTCCCTAATGAGCGTTAATGGTGTTAGCAGGACGTAAAGTTGTTTGGTATCTAAAAATCATTGCTTTGTTGACTGTGGTATGTATGGAATACGTCTTTTTGGGTTGCTTTGGGTTGAAAACAGCTTTAAACCATATTCAGAAGCCAGTTAAGTTCATTAGAGCATTAATAAGGAAACTGAGAAGATAGCTCAGTATTCAAATGTACTTTTCAAAACTACTGACTTCAATGGACTATTTTCCAAATAACTGTTAGAAGAGAAGGACTTTTTAAACAAAGAAGTTGTGGATTTAGGGACAATTGTAATGTGTATGGCTATGATATATATGATTATATTTAAAATTCATCTAGCTCATGTCCTGAGAAACTTTCTAACACTGTCAAATGAAATGTGAGTTTTCTGAGTCCGCTGCAGGGTAATTTTTTAGACATGAGCACTAGACATACAAGCAGAAATTAGAAAATCATTTCAATGACGAGAAGTGAGATATCCAAGTAAGGAATGGAACCAAATGTGTTCCAAGGGGCGGGAGGATGGTGGCATAACCGGTCTATGGGGCTTTACCCCGACCTGCGTTGGCAGAGCAGAGCGGGAGGTGATCTGTGGCGAGGGCAGAGGCAGGAAGGGGTGCCAGCTTCTGCAACGGGTTTCACAGAAGTCTCTTAGTATTCCAGGCAGCGCGTGGTGGAGCAGACAGCCGAGCTGTGGGGGAGATCAGGGAAGAGAGGAACACGTAGCTGAGGTGGGAGCTTCTGCTTTAGCAAAGGTGAGGCAAGCTGATCTGTTAATGCACTTCGACTATTAAAGTGTTAGGGGAAGAAAATAGTAATTATGATAACATATAGCTACTATGAGAAAGTACAGATGATAATGAAGTCTCCATTTCAAGTCACTTTTAAGAGCACTTTGTTTGAAAGTCTGTTCCCTGTGAGCGTTTTGAGGCCGTGAGCGGCAGATGAGCCGAGGAGCTGGGCGCTGCGCGGAGGTGTGGGGGACACGCGGGGTCCCCTCCAGCCCTGCGCCCTTGCAGGGGCAGAGGTGACACCGGGTTAGAGACGGCAGCAGAAGTGTGAAACAAGAGGGGATGGCCTCTATTAGCAGGGTAAGAAGGAGGAGCTGTTGGGCCACAGGAGAAGGGGAAGCAATTTGTATCATCTTGGCTCCTAAATGATAAAACAGGGCTGTTCCCTGCCAAGAGAGGAGCTCCACTTAGCTGTGGATGTGAAGGGTGGGCAGCACCGGTGGGGTTGCTCATCCTTAAACAGCAACGAGCAGCAAAGCGGGTGCGAGCTCAGGCACAGTCCTGCCTGAAAGTTTATTCTTGCTAGTCCACAGCTTATTACTCCTGCAACTTTTCGTATAAAAGCCGTGTGCAGAGGAGCACAGGGAAAAGCAGGCACAGCTAGCAGTGTTTTCTAAGTGCTCGTGGTGAGCCAGCGTCTGACACAATCTCCGTGAGTAATTTATGCCACTCCTAGATGGGGAAACACTTCAGCGAGCAAATAAAAGCTGCAGGAGAATTATGTCATTGACACTATCATTGACTAAAATTAATGGCTGATGCTGTGCCTTCATTATGCTGAAAGGGCTGCGTAAGGATGCAATCCAGCTGGAAACCAGTGGCCAGTTTGTTGCCTTGCTTTATTTTCATGTGTTTATACCACAGACGCTAACATGGATTCTTAGAAGTATTTAAACCTCCCTTGTGTATGTGCTTCGGGAATACAGCCCTTGCTAATTCATTAACTTATACTAAGCTTTATATTGAGCTTCCTCCAGGCAGTGATGCTCGTAGCAGATTTGTTTTCCAGGAAACTTTTCAATGTTTTAGGCTGTCTCCTCCTTATCTCTCTTTTATTGTAATTTTAATCAGCTTGTTGCTTTTGTAAGTACTTTGTCCAGCAATGTAATGCTGGCTTTCACACCCAGAGAAGATTTTAAGTAGCTATTGATCAATGTGTAAAGCTAATCATTCAAAAAAGAGACATCAGTTTGAACAGTAGTACCCTATATATGGTGTATAATAGTAACACCTTGTTTGGGGGGAAAAAGTAGTGTAATGGTGCAGGGACTGAAATGGGAAAGAAAAAAAAGGACAGGAAATGATTATTCCTATTGGCAGCAATATTGATTTGTGCTTCTCTGAACAATAGTTGGGAACTGGTTTATTGATCTTTAACAAAACTTGGGTTGTATTTAGATAACGCAAACGCTTTCTGAGCCAGTGCAGAAAATTCATATGTGCTAATCATGGAGAATCAAGCAATTGAAATAAGATACCTGCCATGATTGTCCAGAGTAGGGCTTGGGAATCAAAATCAAAAATCAGGAAATCATGTCAAAAGATTACATGGAAGGACTATGGATGCGTTAGATTACTTGTGGTTGCTGTTGCTGTTGATTACTTGTGGGTCCTGTTTCTTAGATTCTTAAAGCAAAGCAGCACTCTAACATATTACCATAGCAAAGTCTAACACATGCGAGTCTTCGTGCTATAGAGGGTGTGTTTCTGCTGTTTGTTTTTACTTCTTATGTTGATGGCATAGTAAAAAGGGCAGTATCAGCTGTTTGCTTTCAGCTGGAGAGATTTGTATGGTTTAGTATTCTGTCTTTCATAATCAGCGGTCTTGCTAGCTTCCCAAATGTCCTTGCTCTTATTAAGTAGCTGTAGAACTTTTATTTCAGCAATTAATTCAAGTGCTGATAATGAATAGATAATTGGCTTCTCTGGTGAAAATGCAGTTCCTAAATTAAATGTTACTTGGGAAGATCTAGCATGTGTTGTGGTAGGAAACACTGGTCGCTTCATGAAATAACATGCCCTGGGTGTCTGGGGACATCTCATATATGTGAAGTATTTGTTTAACTCTGAAGTTCTCTTTTGTTTTTCTTCTTTCATGCGCACTCCTTTGCATTGATCTTTTCCAATTTGCTTGAGTTTTATGATTAGTGTCCCCAAATTATGTGGCTTCTTTTTGTTGTTGTTATTTTGAAATGTATTGCATTTAGCAGTTCTACCTCCAAGAATATATTTCATAGTGTTCCCATTAAAAATATCTGCAGTTAAAATTTTGTACAGTAAATGCTTTCCTGATATATTTGTCTGGCACTGAGTGTTCCCCAGTGTGATCCTCTTGAGCTGCAATTTTTCATAGTTAGTTGCAATGTAATTACTTTTTGATGTTGCAGTGTAAAAATAATTGTAATTCTTTTTAGCTGAGTATTAAGGGCAGAGGTGGTGTTCTGCTACGAAGCTCCCAGCTTTGGCAAGCAGGGGCTAATTCAGGGAAAGGAGGGGTCATCTCCTGTGCTGCAATTCCCGCTTTTCCAGGATGGCAGCTCCATCCAGCAAGCAGGTCCCAAGGGAAGGGGGCGGCCCCCGGAGCCGCTGCCCAACAGGGAGGCCCCCTGAGGCAGGAATTGCCCCTGTCCCGCTGCGGCGCCCGGGCTCCACCTCTGCTGTCCCACCGTGACTTCTGCATTTCTTTGTTTGGGTGCGTTCAAATCCCTAATGCTCACTTTGTATTCCTGTAAGATTATTTTTCATTTTCTAATCATTTCACCACGCCATTTTCCCTCCAGTATTAAAATCTAATTTTGGTGTGTGTAGCTGGTATGTAAAGTATGATTAAGTCAGATGGATTTATCCTTTTTAATGATGTAAAACTTAGTCTCAGGTAAGCCCAGCCATCAGCATAGGTTTTAAAAATGCTATGAACCTTGGTATCTTTTTTAAAAAAACTTCTCTATACTGTAACATAACCTTCTTCAAGTAATTACCATATATTATAGCAGTTGCCATTAGTGACTACTATCATTAAGGTTGCAAATCAGTTTTCATTATAATCCCTTGTTTTCACACAATTATAACTTGTCAAAACATTAACCTTTGGGACTAAAGTTTAGCCTGGGTTTTTTTTTTTTTTTTTTTTCTGCTTAAAGGTAGATATAGGGAAGAGGGAGGAGGGAAAAGAGTTTGAACTATCTTTATAACAAATTCTTTCCCAGTCATTTTGAGTTATGGGATCAGTTAAAGAGCTCTCCTCATCTCCAGAGACTTAAAAAACCCAGAAAAAGGGGTTACAGGACAAGTAGTACAGAACCACCTTGCATTTTAGTTGGACTTCTGATCTTGCCCAACTGCACCGCTACTTTGTTTTGCAGTATTTCTGCATAAGGTTGCCAGAGGACATATATTAAGGCATAATACAGGGGAGTGATGGGGCAGGGAGAGGGAGGAAGGAGCTTTCAACCCCAGCATTCATTTCCTGTCCTTGTTTTATCATCCTTAACACTACACTAACATGGTTTCTTTACATAGAATTAATTTTAAGGAATGGTGATTGGTTCTTCTATTCAGTCCTCTGGGAAAGAGCTTTAATTAGTTTCTTAAGATATACGATAATAAACTGAAGTACAGTTGTCAAGAAAAATTACAATTTTTGTTACATTCAGAAATAGCTCCTCCATTGGCCTGTCTGCCTGTACTGTTAATGCTGTACTCATCTCTCCCTATAAGATGTTGTGAAGTACTTCAGAAGTGTAGTGTACCGATAAAATAATATCATAAAAAATCAAAAGGAGCATCTTTTGGGAGCCCTCACTGTGTGCAGCGCGCCCTGTGACGTGGGGAGATGTCTCCCAGACGGGGAGGCTTCCACATCTGGCTTCTTTTTTTGCCAACCGAGGCCTTTGATCTGGAAACGTTACAACTCTCCTATGCCCTGTGATTTGTCTGGCAAGATGAGTTATTTACAAATGCAATTGCTCTTCTGACAACTCAGTTTTGAGTGTGTGAGTGCTGGGGTCCTGATCTGTAACCCTCGAGGACTGCTGGAAGTCTTTTTATTGGTTCCAGTGGACTTTGATTCAGGTATTTGGACTTTGAAGCACCCCGGGTGGATTAGAGAAAAAAGACCTCTTAGAAACTATTATAATTTTAAGATTTAGGACACTGTGTGTCTGAAATAATTTCACAGTGTTTCAAAGGCTTATGAATTTAAACAAATTTCTGATCTGTGTGTCTCTTCTTTTATTCCCCAGTGGCAGATGAAAGCAAAGTTAGTTCATTGGCTGGACACACATCAGGTAAGCTGTTCTCCTGTTTGCAGAAAGAGCAAGTGACTTGAAAGTAGTATGGGCTGTAAATGGAACCAGCTTCCAGAAACTGGTGGCTAAAAGCATTGCAAATTAAGGCATCATTTTGCATGCTCTGCCTCCAACTTCCACAGTGCTGGGTTGGGGCTTGCTTTTGCTTGGCAGTGCATGCAGCTGAGTCATCTCATGCAGAAAGAGATGGGGGGGTTGTTTTTGTTAGTTAGAAGTTAAAGAAGATGAGAGTCGAAGTAAGTGGGGGAGAGAATGTGCAAGATCATATGGAGCATGCAAGCCTAAACTGTGTAAAATCAAAAAATATATTTTTCTTTTTGCTCTGAGTTCCACTTTCATTGTCAGAAGTATTGAAGATAATGCTATAAAAAGCTGCGACGTTCTTTTATTTTACCCATACAAGATTTTTCTGTCACGGAAATAGCGCAAAAAAGTTCTTCAACTTTTTAGTCCGTAGCAATAAAAATTTATATTTGTCAGCACTACTATCATTGCTGCATCTATTTATTAAAGAAATTCTGCAAACAAACCTCACCATGGTACTGTACAACTTGCAGCTCTTACATTGTAAGAACTTCCAAGAAAATTTCACAGAAAAGATGGTAACTTTTAGCAAGCCAGACCTAACCTGATATAAGAAACCTAGAAAGGTTGCTAGTAAACTCCAGCAATTCCATAAATTTTCATAACCTGTGTTAGAAAACTGTGAAATTCTAGTCTGTCCTTTGTTTTGTGATTGCATGTTGCCTTTTACCGCCTTCTGATAGAACTGAAAAACTGAATGCGTGTAAAGAAAGGTGAACTACTGGATTTCTGATAGTTTTTGGTATTCTTGCTCTGTACAGCTGGGTGTTCTCTTTAGTTCTGCTATCTTGTAGCGCTTTGGTGTGGATTTTCTTTATCTGAAGACCTTTTCCTGAACTTAAAGTAGACAAATTCTTTTAAAATTCTTCTGGCTTCTCTCCTAAGTCTGTGAACTTCTTGTATTCTCTTTCTGAATTGAGAGGTAGTTCATATGTCTTGTAACATTATCACTCCTGGGAAGAGGAGCTGCTTTCAACTTTGTCTTTGGGATGTGAAAGCATCCAAGACATGATCTTGTCACCCAGCAAAAGCTATGGATGTTGCACCTGGGTTGTGTGGGGTTTGGTTTTGTTTCTCTACTGAAAAATAATTGTAAACATTGCAGTATCATTCAGTTTTCCAAAGATTAGTGGAAGTCGCTCGAAGAATATTGGAAGGAAACCTGGTGAGATCATAAACTATTTGGCAATCAGTTGTTGCGTATATAACAATCTTCATATTGTAATTTAGCAGCATTTTGATTTGTTCTTCCACACGCTTTTCTAGATTCTTGAAAAGTTTTTTTTTTTTTTTTTTTTTCTGAAGACTGTTAAAAATCTTGTAGGAAAATGGGGAGCCGTGCTTACTTGAACGTAAGATTGTTTGCCTTATCCCTTGTAGACCTCTCATGGGTAGCTGACATCTACTTTCATATATCAGAAATTGAAAATATGTAGTCCAGAGATTACCTAAGGACAAATACAAAGATCCAGTGGGTTGTGGGTTTGTTCGATTGTTTTCTTCTGGAATTAAAGGACTTAGCTACATCTGAGAACGTTAGAGTAAAAAAGACATTTTTGCATTCTGTCTACTCTGAATACTGCTCAAGTGTTGAAAAGTTTTTTTTTGTGGGGTGGTGTTCTGTTTTATTTTCTTCTTCTCATCCATATGCTAAAGCACGTTAAGATTTCCTAAGCCTCTATAAGAGAAATCAAGCTGCTGTTTCAGGTTTCTTGCTGTTCCATTCAAGTATTCATTCAGGGTTTTTTCAAGAAAAAACCTGTCTCTGGTCCCTTTTCCCTATATATTTTTTGAAATTATTTATCCTATTCTCATCTCACGTTCTGTCACATCAGAGAACTCTTGTTTTAAACTTCTTCCATTGTGTTGCTTTCTCCTCTCCCACCTTTTACAAGAATGTGTTAAGGGGGACATTGCAGCCTCTTCTGCTGGGAGCAAAACACTGTTATTTTCTCATTACAGGAAGAAGAGTTTCCACCCTATGGTAGACTTCAGGAAATTAAACATATTTCTCTACAGAATTAATTATCACCTACTGACAATCAATGCAATTATCCCTTCTCTCCTTCAACATGACTCTTTCTACGAAATACGCAGTTGAATAATTTTCTCTAGGGAAATATCCTTTCTCTTCCTTCTGGGGCAGTGGATCTTCTACCATTTCAGCTCAGTGTTTGGCATAGCTACTGAATCCCTCTCCTGTCTGCATGTTACTGAGGAGCAACAGGAGTGCTGACATGCATTCATTTCAAAGAGAAGAAGTTTGGAACATTCGGATCACAGTTCGGCTGAGTACCAAGGTGTTAGAAGGATCTCTAGCTGTAGCCCCATCTTTCTGTCATCCTATATAGATTGTACCCACAAGCGGAAGTTCCCTTCCTTGCCTTTAAAAAATAGGTTTGGTCTGGACCCACCACGAACTGTATGTAGGCATGGAAGCATCTGGAAGGTGGCCAGAGAACGGTTTCTGTCTTTCCCCCTCACAGAAGCACGAGAGGAGAGCATCTGTGCCCCCCGCGTCTCATCGCTGGCCCGTCCTTCCAAAGCACGGGGCTCGTGCAGAGCTCAGCTGCGTCCCGCGCGGCGCAGATGTTCTCAGCGACGCGGCTGGCAAGAGCCCCGCGGGACGGTGGTGCCCGCTCGGGCCTCGCTTCCCCAGGCCGGAGCGGCGGGAGCATCTGTGTCGGGCCACACGAGCTCCGAGGAGGGTTTTCCAGCCCTCGCTTCCCTAGGCCGGAGTGCGGGGAGCATTTGTGTATTGGGCCACGCGAGCTCCGAGGAGGGTTTTCCAGCCCTCGCTTCCCTAGGCCGGAGTGCGGGGAGCATTTGTGTATTGGGCCACGCGAGCTCCGAGGAGGGTTTTCCTCCCCGCGCTCCCGGCGGGCCTAGCCGGGCCGTGCTCGCGTTGCCCAGCCTCCCGCCCGGGAATGAGCACTACGAACCGGGGAAGCGCTGCCTCCATCTCAAAGCAGAGAAGGGGCCTGCAAAGTGGGGAGGGTGCAGACTCTGGGACCGTTAGCTCAGTTCTTTACGAAGTCTTTGCTTTTTAGAAAACCAATTACAGGAAAGCTAGGAGGATACCCTTCATCGGGAAGCAAAGCCTATTTTACATCAGCTGTAACCAGATTTATATCGGCTATTGAAATCTAGCACTGAATTCTTTGCAGCTATTTTTATATTTTTTTTCCCCTGAAATTCTTTCTTTTCTTCTGATTTAGTGCTCAGAACACTTCTAATATGTATTGACTGTCTGCTGAGGTCTCTGCTGACACAGCTCTTTCGGATGATGCAGTGCTGGAGAAAAACTGATGAGTTTTTCTTTATGAGCTCTGACATATTAATTAGCAAAATGGGCAAAAAAGCTTTCCTATTTTTATTTTAATGTCACTAGGCTTTGCTTTTGGCTGGGGTTGTGTTTGGAGATGGTTCTGAGAGCAGATGAGCTAAAGATATTATTTTCTTGCTGGCTGCTGTGAGACACGTGGGGCTGGGTTATGGATTGGCAGTGGCGGGACTGAATGAGATCGGGGTAGCTCTGATACTCTAGTCGAGTACTTAGCTGCTTTGAATTAATTCTGTAGGGCTAGAGTTAGGGACAGTTAGTTTCCTGCCCTTTTCCTGGGATGATTCCAGAGTAGCTGTGTCCCTTATTAACACTTCCGATAACAGCCTGATTAACCGTTTATGGGTAACCCTGTGGGGCGGGTTTAGCATTCAAGGAAAGAGGACGTGAAGATGTAGGTTTATCCTGCAAGGTTGAGAGAAGAGGCTCATTGCAGGGGTGTGTGTGTCCCACTGGGATGGGGCATGGAAGGGGCAATGGACCAAGCTTACCCCTGCCTTCTGCCTCTTGCTAAACCGTGGTTATTTGTGGATGAAATAAGTTCATGAGATGCTAAGGCTGTGCCTATACAAGTAAATCAAGCGTCATTTTTGGCTTTAAATTTGAGGGACAGAGGATGTTCCTCTGTGCTTCGAAAGGGTGATGTGGGAGGGCTGCAGGTTGCCTCTGAAGGCCGTGCCTGGCACGTTCCACCTCGTGAGCTGCTGTGAGAAAATGTTGGTGGGAGTGGAAGAGCCATAGGCTCTATTACTTTGTAGGCTACATGATTGCAGTCTAGTAAGCGCAGTGATGCCTGGCTGCTGCTAAATTTACAAATGAAAGCATAACCTATGATTTCAAGAATTCAATTTTTGCAAGAACGGGATGGGATCTAGTGAGGGCAGAATACAGCATGTTTGAGACTGTCCCAGTAAATGAGAAAAATTGCTAGGCTAAGCCTAATGCTGCCATTTGAATTCTGTCTTAGACTGAAGGGCAGGCAAAAACAGAATTTTTCTTTTTCTGCAAAGTTTGTATAGCTGGGAGTACAGCTCCAAAATGCAGTGGTCTCTGCAAGCTGGTGTTATGCAGAAGGCTTTCGTTAATTAGGGTTTCGTTGGGGGTTACTGATGAGAACAGGAGCAAAGCGAGGACTAAAGAAGACCTGTCTGGTGGATGCTGCTAGGGCTGTTTGGACAGAAAGAAACCAGTGCCAAATGTAGCAAGTTTGGCTTCTGTCAGGTAACACAATTTTATCAGAGGTGCATAGAGAAGTGGCTCTCTCCTTTCCTCTTGGCAGATCACATAATCTTATCAAACCTACCTCGTCTTTGCTGTAATGCCATTAAAGCTGAGCTTTTCCAAGGATTAGTTGGATGAGTTTGTACAGATTCCAGCAGTAACTAGACCCATCCCCATCGCAGTGAAAAAGATTCCTGTAAACTGCTGAGCAGCCTGGCCAGGGAAGTGAAGTGCGTGTCCAAACAAGGACCTCCCCTGTGTCTGACTGCAAGCATGTGGCATGTAGAGCCTCACGCTCATCTTCCCCTCTGAGAGGGGCGGACAAGGCTGGGCTTTTTAGTTGGTTTTATTTCTCAGTGATAATACCTGGCCGTGTCAGTCACGCTTGCAAGGGCGCATGGGGGTGCCGTGCAGCACGGGAATGCCAGGATGCCTCGCAGTGTGCGAGTTCCAGGAGCGCAGGCAAGCAACCTGCAGCAGCACGGGCGGCGTGCGAGGTCACCCTCCCTTAACGCAGCCAGCATGCAACTCTGCTGCTTTAGTGTGAGCAAACATTTAGTTGATGGAAGAGCAATTGCAAGTATCTTGGTATGATAGTGGTGTCAGCTCTTACCTGTGTGGCAGGTCTCTTAAAGCTTTGAATCTTGAGGTTATGGAGTTACACCTGATAATTTGTTGTTGGGAGTAAAGATTTTTCATTCTCATAATAACTACCTTTTGGACTTCTCTTCCTGGGTAATCCTTATTTATTTCTATTAAATTTTGATTATGCCTCTCTAACCGAAGTGTTTCCTTGACTATATAGTTCCAAAGAAATTGTTGTTATCTGAGACTCTGTATTGACACATGCATCCAGGAAACGAAAAAATAAGTGTCTTGGTGTTTTTCCTGCATGTCACTGATGTAGTTAATGTTTTTTGGGCTTATGATTGGTAAAGTCTAGAGTCAAAGATGTTACCCCAGATCTGTTATGTGGTAGTGGGTTATAAGGATTTCTCTTCCAGCACTGGAAAACCCTGGAATTAATCCCGGGCCTCCTGCTTTCATGAGCTGACTCTTAAGAAGTAGTATTGAGAAATACGCTCTTTTAATTCAATCTAGTACTTTGAGTGTGCAATATAAATAGTGAATATTTGATTAGAAAAATCTTTCATTTGCCTGTTGGAACTTGATGCATTTTATCCTATTGGAGATAGGAAAGTGTATTGAAATGAGATGAAAACAAAATTAGAACACTTGTCAAGCCCTAATATTCTCTCATACATCCAGAGAAGCTCGGACTTGGACATTCCAGGTATTGATTATTTTTTAAAAGTCTATTATAAATGGGACTGATACAGCAATATCTCTTTTTCTTCTGTCAAATTGTATGTACTTCTGCATGAGGAGTTGGACTTTTTCACTGACTCGGGAAGAGAAAGGCTGGACACTTATCAGCTCCTGCACTTCAAGAGAGCAGTGGGGCTTAACCAGGCTTGCCGTGTGGGCAGGTTGGAGTGGAAGGTGCTCCAAGGCCTCCTGAGCGCCAGGCTGGCAGCGTGGGCACCTGCCTGGGTGCCCCATGGGCAGCACGCTCCGCTCCTCGGCGAGCTGGCTGTCCTCAGGCCCTCACTTTTGCTCTCAGAAAGGAATCATTTTATGCCCCCAATAACTCGCCAGCTGTAGCTCTGCTCTTGACACCTTTTTTGGGTTCTGAAGGCTTTCTTAGCTACGTGACGATGATCACTGTGACCCCTTTCATGTCAGACCCTGAGAAAGTCAGCTGTTGATGAAATTCCATGCATGAGGGGACAGTTTGACGTTATGTTGCTGAACTAAAAGCTTGCTGAAAGGACGTGGTCCTCGTCACCTGCCCTCAGCGGCCGGGTTCCCATCCTTCACACAGGCCCCAGGACTCAGCGAGTGAGGTGGCTGAGAGAACTAAACTGCCCGTAAACTAGCACGGAGGCAGATGGGGGGAGCATCTCTGGGCTTTTCACCCCAAACCGCTCTGCTGGAGTAGGACCAGCTCCACAAGGACATGGGCACGGCCTTTCAGAGGCAACTGGCCACCAGGTCAACCAGACTGCCCTGTCAAACTGCATCCATGCTAAATTCAAATGCCAAACTCTCATTGCTTTGCATTAGTTTTAGAAAAAAACAATATTTGATTTGTTATGAGCAAAATTGCTTCCCTGACTTCCCTCATGGCAGGAACCAGGGATTTGAATGAAAAAAAGAGGCGACCAGCCTCTACAAACTGTAGCGGAGCATCACTGTGCCGCTGTTGTCTCATCACCGAATGTCAAGGCTTGCAGGATAAACCTGTTTCTCCTAATATCCTTGTGTGGGGTTTAGGATCTATGCCAGTTCTGCATGTAGAATAATGGTGGTACAGTTGGCAATCCAAAGGTCCATAGTTGCCGTAACACAGAACCACAACCACACGCCTTTAGTAAGTTTTATTTTACTGCAGGTGATCACAGAAAGTTGCAAGACTTGAGAACAAAAGACCCTGCCAAAGCTTGCATTAAGGGGGCAGCTGGCTTTCAAAGCTTTAATTTCACTGTCTCACCCAGCAAATGCAAATTTTCTGTGCTACAAAAGTAACCTGGCTGTAAAAACCCTGGTTTCAGCAATGAGACCCCTCAAATCTCTGGGCAGCTTTGGCTTCTCTGTGAAGGAAGCTCATGCCAAGGAACAGGTATTTCAGCCTGCCCCACATGGATGGAAACGGAGGAGTTCCTGCACCCAGGACCCGTATCCAGCTTTTCCCCCAAGTGCCCAGCGAGGGAAGTGTCTGCCAAGACAGTGACATTTGGTTTATTAGAGAAGGTGCTGGGGAAAGGGAAATCCGCACGGCAGTAATGCTGGTCCTTTCTTGGAGAAAGGCAAGGTGTGGGAGCTGGCCAAACTGCAGGCTTCAAAAATGAGCCACAGAGATGCAGGATTTGCTGCCTTTCCATCAAGTCTCAGCAACAGGGGAATTACACATTACCCAGTGTGGATTGTTGGCATCCAGGGATTGCAAAGCCAACAGCCTTTCCCCTTCTCGCGTGCTCCTCGCTCCAGGGGCCGAGGGGCAGCAGCTTTCTTCAACGTGACCTGCTCGGCTGGCACCCAACCTTATGATACAGAAGTGGGAAAAGTGACCACAGGAAGAAAAAAAAATTCCCGCACAAGAATTTTTTGAGCCAAGATCCTAATACACCCATGTTTGTTCTGCCTCTTTTATTTCATTTCTTTTTTCCTTCTTTAATTTCCTGAAGTGATTCAAGACTTATTACTATATTAACTAGAGTTCATGGGTGTGTTTTAATGATCACACTTCATAATTCGCTGTTTCTTCTGCTGGTCAGCATTAGTGAATACCTCTCTGTGCAGAATTCAGTGAAGCAATTCAAGAAAATATATATTTTTAAAAACTCGTTAAGAGTATAGCATTAGATAAAAGTGCAGGCTTCTAATAGCTGAAGTAAAGCGTTCATTTCCCACGCAGTCTGCTAGTATTTGCCTTGGGCTGTGGTAATTCATAGTGTGTTTTAGCCTGCAGTGGGCTGAAGGGGAGATGTGCCTGTGGAGGCCTTACCTGCTGCAGGCCAAAATTCTGCAGCAAATGGTGCCGTGTTGGCACAAATAATCTTTTGTCAGCTGCTTGGCAAATGTTTTTTTTTTTTTTTTGCTGAGAACTGGTGATGCTTTTTCCTGTGACTGTGTTTCCAAACTGCCACATTCTGTCTCTGCTGAAAGTTTCTGCTTTTACTTGGAGCTTTTTGCTGCCTCCCTTTCCAGGTTGATTCTGACACAAGAGCAGGAAAACTTGAAAATGTGGTAGATATGTCTATATCTACCATATTTACCAGGGGTAAATGATGCAGAAATAGAGGCATCTCTGAAAGCAGAAGCAGTAGAGCTGCATTAGGCCAGTGTCCTAGCCAAGGGCATGGGCACTGACCTTCTAGAGAGGTGGCTCTAGGACCAGAGATTTGGGAGTTCTTGGAATGTTATGCTCAGGGCAAGGACATGAATTCGTACTAAATATCAAGTCATTGGAGATGACTTGATGTTAACCAGCAAGAAAGCTGGCATTAGCTCTATACAAAGCATAAGAAATGATAGGCCTGAAGTGTGAGGACTGTTGAGCCTGTGTGAGCTTGGCGTGCTTCGTATTGAAACCGTGGAGATTTAAAGCAGGCACAGCAGTCAGCACGCGAAGTTTAAAGCTTAAAATCCTGGGCCTCTCTCACTATTCATCTTTAAATCCAGGTGAGCCATGCTGGTGCCTGCTTGACAGGTACTGAAACCTGCTTCTTCATGGAGCTCCCCTGCCCCTCAGATGGCAGCTGGAAGCAGCCCGGGCATCCAGCAGGTCTCCGGGCTTTCCGGGGCCGTGTCAGGCTCTTCAGCCTTCAGACGGGCTCAATCCACCCTGCGGGGCAGCAAGAGCCACCCCAGCCCTCATCCGGGCCCGAGGAGAGACCACTGCAGTGGGTCTCGCACCCGCAGCCCCGTGTTCGCTGCTCTGCGCCTGCAGGGCCGCTGGATTTGTGCCCCTCCAAGCAGTATCTGCACGATATTTTTTAAGCCCTGTTTGCGGTGAATGGTCTGCAGATGTTCAGGAAAGATCTTCAGAGTGTTAGGTACTGAGAAGTTGGCCATGGCCATGGTGTTGGCAGCAGCTGTGGTTTTTAGTTGCTTGTGGTGACCAAAGAGACCAGCAGCCACTGCTGAGTGCCCCATTTCATTAATCCTGGCCCTGCAGGAGCTTGGTTTGTGCTGGGCACGGCATTCAGTGCTGGCACTGGACGTCCTGAAGGCACTGGCGCCAAGGAGCTAATGAATTTGGAAAACTTCCCAGATAAGGCATCTGCCCCTCTAGCTTACCATGTGGAGTATGAGACATGGAAAAGAGAGAACTGAACTGAGTGAGATACTGAATGAGGAGGGAAAGGGAACAGATATTTTGGTAGCCGCACAGAAGTTAAAAATGACATGGCCTCACCCCCGAAAATTAGCTGAGGGGGTTTTCCTTTATATATATATCAGGTGCTTACTAGTTTCCTTATGTTTTGAGGTTTCAGTATAGACAGGGAAGTATTTTATAATTTTCCCTTTGGAAGCTTCTTCTCCTTCCTTTTTTCTTTTGAAGTCCTGTCATGTTGCCATGTCAATAAGGAGGAGTTTGAAGGTAGCTACCAGCAATTGGTATTTCTAGCATATCTCGTGTAGTGTTTACTTTTTATAACATTTGAAATAAGGTTCTATTATATAAAATGGGTTGCTCAATGCTATTTATTAATGCACGTCTTTGCATAATAAAAGTTGTGCACAACAATGCGGATCAGAAATTAACTTTGAAGAAAAGAATTACATTGTTATTTGTATGTCTCATGAAACACCATTATTTGTAGTGGGTCTTTCAGTACAGCAATGCTCCTTAGCACTTGCCTACACAGCCCTCCAAAAGCACCCAGAATATCATCTCTAATCAAGAGCCCTACTGGAATGCCTTTTTTTCTGATATAAGAGCAGAGTGGAGAGGTTTTGCTGTACATGCCAATGGAAATGGAGCCCAAATGGAAAGAATTTCATGTGAGACCAGAGACCACTTCCTTGAGCTGTCATCAACTTTCGGTGGGTTGTTTCCTCCTATTTCAAGCGATGGCACCGCTCTGTCTTTTCAAAACCTACCCATTCCTCTGGTGTTTACCTCTTAGTCTCTCTGGTGTCTTGATAGATGACACTTCTCATTAGCCTTCATTTTGCTGCTCAGATTTTTCTCTCAGTATTTCTTCCTTGCGGGTGTTTTGCTTTGAATTCATCCTTGCTGTGCTCAGGGGGTCAGAACTGCACGCAAGGTGTTTGCCCCCTCTCTTCTGGAGTTACCTTGCCTACTACAGCTGAGAGTGCCAAGTATTTTTTTTTAATAACCACCGAGAAGCTAAAAATGACATAGCCTCACCCACAAGAATTAGCTGTTAGTAGCTGTTCTGTTTTGTTTTTGTAATACAAGATACTGACCATTTCCTTGGCTTTGAAGCTTGAATATAGGTAGGGAAGCGTTTCGTAATTCTCCACTTTCAAGGATTCCTCTCCTTCCTTTTTTATTTTGAAGTTCTGTCATGTTGCCCTCTCAAAAAGCAGGATTTTGAAGGTATCTTCAGCTTTAAAGCGCCAGCTGTCCTCTCACTTAGCAGCTCACAGCTGCAGATCGCAGATCACACCCCGTTAGTTGGCCCTGGACCAGCCGGATCCCAATGCTTACCCCAAGCAGGGCATTAACGTTCCCTCCTCGCTGATTCAGCTGTTACCTGGTGTAGAAATCACTAACTTGCCCTTGCTGTTATAGTAGGACAGCTTCTCTTACCCAGTTCTCAGAAGTTAGTCTTGCATAATGCTGTGTTTTCCAGTCACTTCTGTCCACAATCAATATGGATAGTGATTCATACAGAAACCCTGCGAGTGCCTGGAAGATTACTGTTGAGCTGAGACCAAACTGACCTACTTATGGTTTGGGGACAGGGACCTCCTGAGCAGTGATTATGCTTACAGAGGTCCCACGCAAACTTAAAAGACTGTAATTGTTCCATAACCTGCTCAGGTGCTTAATTCCAAAAGCAAAATGACTAAATTGTTTGAAGCTTTTAGAGTTTAATTCTTTTCCAGAAAATAACCAGCTCTAATTAAAGAGGTACTGAAAAGAATGAAGGTTACGTGCAGAACTAAATGTTGTCAGTTATTGCATTAAGTAATTCACTGCTTATTACAGAAAAGTACATTGCAAAATGGCTGCAAAGAATAACTCATAATATCGGTTTATATTAAAGGAGTAAATACATCAAAAAAAGAAGGATCCTGGGGAAAATATTTCTTCCAGTCATTTTTTGGTAATATTCTGTAAGAAACACAGGTAAATGATTATGTGTGGGGAAAACCCTTTGCTCTGGTGGTCTGCTTCCCTTCTGCGTGCGCAACGTGTTGCCGCAGCGCGCAGCAGCCCCCGTGTCATCATCCGCCAGTTGTCACACATGGCCCTTCCCAGTGCAGAGTCTGTGAGATGGGAACCATTTGAACTAAAACTTTCTATTCGCGTGTCGTTTGAGGCTCGGTTTCTGTTTGCTTGTTTGACAAAGGCTGTTCTACTTTCTCCTAAAATGACTTGGATCCTTGTTCCTGTTGAGGAGAGAGAAGGGGCAGTGTGTCTAGCCGGAGGCTGGAACAGGGAGGAAGGTGCAGTGCAGGGAGGGAGCCGCATCGGGGATGGGCAGAGCGGCTTGCGCGGGGCTGGGATCCTGCCGACACCAACCTGAACAGCAGACACCAAACCTGGCTGTTTTAGGGAGAGCAGAACGGATGGCAGGCAGCGATGCCGTAAAAAAACCTGATTTTTCTTTTTTTTAACATAAGAAACTATATGTGCAAACTGTATTAAAGGTTCAATACATCTTATGATGCAAAGCATAAATTCCTGGCTGCTTATGAAGAACTTTAGTGCTGCCTAAGGTGTTTCAGAGAAAGGTAGGAAATGTTTGATGCTGTCATCAGAGCAGATGTTAAAGCATGTGCGTTGATCAGGAAAGGTGGGCGATTGCTGTACATGCAGAAGAAAGTATTTGTAGCTCCTCCCTGGCAGAAAGAAGCTAGAGTTCTGTGGATAAAATTGTAGGTGACCGTGTATTTGGGTGATTTCTCTGAAGTCTGTAGCAGTGCATGCATATGAGACAAGTTAATGATGGGCACCTCTGCAGTGGTGTTCTCCAAGCCTGTGTACTTTACTTTGCAATGTTAATAATACTCTTTAAGGTCATTTTTTGTATTATTTTAATACACAGTCTCTCCTTCAACCACTGCCATGAAAATTTCATGAGCCTTTTCAGAAAATGAGAAAAGAAAAATGCAAATAAATTATGCATTTTCTTTTGTATGTAGTAGCTACTGTATTAGTCTATGTGTAAACAAATAAGAATGTCTTTATTAATAGCAAAGTATGTAGAAAGATCCTGCTGCAGTCTATTAGGCCCATCTGGTTTAAAGAATTGTTTTGACTTTAAATAGCTAGCATTTTGCCTAAACTTCGGGTTTAAAGCAATAATCAAATATAAATAATACAAATATAAAATGGTTAGGTAATAAATAATGCAAGTATAATATGGTTAGGTGTTATATCTGATATAAATCTGGGGGTTATGAGATATAGGGCACAAGTTTGCCTGATGTTGCGGCCTTAAAGCCTGTCATTTTCAGAGGACCAGCGTTTAATATTCTACAAAGCGTGAACCCTTTGGGGAACCCTTTGGGGAATCCGCGTGCCTATCACAGGTTTCCAGTGGTAGGAGACGTGGCTCGGAGCAATCCAGCGCATATCCAAAATAACGTGTTTGCTTCAGTCTGAGAGGAGAAACCGCTGCTTTCTAGCACCAGGTAGGCAAAGCCCTCTTTCCTTCTGCAGCAGCATCTTGGCTGGGCTCCGATGCCCTATGGAGGGGTAGTACCTGACTTCAGCTGGAGGAGCAGGAGCCTTCCTGTACCCCCGAGAGTAAAAGAAACAGTCAGATGGCCAAATAGGGAGCTAATTCTGCTCTTACTTGTTTCAAACAGTTATCTTGAAGGTGGTCTTGCTTATTTCTGTCATCTTCAAACTTTAGTGGCAATAAATGTGTTTCTAACTGGACTCCTCTGAGCCATGTGAACCTTTCTTTCATCTTCTCTTGTTAGAACAAATATCTTCTGATCCCGACTGAAACACGGGAGCACACACATTTGCCAGAAGATTTTTACAGCTAAAGAAGCAGAGGCAGCCATTCCCTTCCCAGTCTGATGATGAGTGTATCCCAGTGTATCAAGAGTCTTCACTTGCATTAGCAGGAAACAGAGCCCAGTTTGTTAGCGATTTTTGGAAAATGGAGCCTGGAATGAAGGCTTGAGCAAATGGAATCAATAAGCAATGTGAAGGCCAACAATACTAGAACCACTAATACTGAAATGTGCTTTGGCAATCCAGCTTTCATGTGTTATCTTTGGTAGGCAATTGTTTTTATACTTCAAACAGAATTTCTTGGTACCTTCATCTAAATCAATTGCCTGTTGTTCAAGATAACCAATTTAGTTACTTAATAGACTAAGCAAATCTAGTGATTGAAATGCAACAGGCATATGGTATAAGGAAATATCAATATTAATTATTACTCACGGTTTGGATCAAAGCTGGTTTGGATCAAAGTGAAGGAGCCAGAAGGGTAGTATGTTTGCAATGAGCTTCAGCACCCAGAAATATTTAGGGCATTTCTAGGAGATAAGGGGTGCAGATCGTGCAGAGTTACATAGTCAGCAATGAGGCTATGGTCAGAGGGTTTATATGCTAAAGTAGGTTTAAACATTTTTATTAAAATGCTCAATTTTGAGGAAAAATCAGCCTACAAACAGCGTACAAGTAAGAAGGGACTACTCTATCAATAAATGAATTGCAAAAGCAGTTTAAGTGAACATCAGGAAACTGCTTTGCCCTTTTCTCAGAGACGAACTGACAATATCTGCTTTAAAAGATGAGGAAAAAACTTGACATTGACTCCATTGTGGGCTGATGCTTGCAATGTTCATCTGAAGTACTGTACTTATCTTAACAATTCAGGTTCAATCTGAACATGAAAACCGAGAAAATTAACATTGCATCAAAACATCTGTTTTCTGATTTCAAATAGAAAGCATCTGAGATGTAGAAGCCTCCCAGAAGAGGCACAGGAGCATGAAGTGAACATATCAGGAGATGAACCATACCTTCACAGTGTTGAAACGTCATAAATTACTGTGTGGCAGAAGCAACGGACTAATATAGTCTTGCTATTCAAAAGCATTACCATATATTCAAATGAGCCAGCATTGCAGAAATACAGGTAAACCTACGTGATGGAAAATTATTTGAGGTATTGAATTTTGGTCTGTTTTGACTTGGTGTGACATGGAGCAGTGAGGTCGTGACCCAGGATTAGGGGCCTGGGTGCTTTCAAAACGCAGAAGGAATTAAATTAGGAAGAGGAAGCAGTGTCATCTAGCTGGAACATAGATTTTCATATATTGGCCTTTCTATGCTGGATGTTTTTTTTTCCTTTCTGGGCACCACCTCTGTACAGGCTATCCCAACGAAGTAGCAGTCATTCTAACCTGTATCCTTTTTCTGATACCAACCAAATGCTAATACCTAAAGAGAAGCAAAAAGACACAAGAAATTTATATGTCATCTGCTCTAGAGCTCTCCTTGCCTTTATGTTCAGAGCAAGAACAACTTACCTGTATTTGCTCATCTTCAGTGGATTTTGCTTCCGCTGACGTTTCCTTCCTCCTCGTGAACATATGTAAACTTTAACCATCTACAAAATGAAAACTTATCCAAGTAAATATTTAAGTTATCAGGTATGTTGTTCCCGACTGATTGTCCAGTAATTTCTTTTTTCCTTATAGTGAGATGTGAACCTAAGTAGTAGCCTTGTGCCCCTTTCTGTGGGCCTGTTTCTTTGCACGGGGCCTATGTAAGCATGTGGTAGCAGAACTACTATATATCTTTTTAATAACATTAGCCTTTATTTCAAAAATCCAAATTCAGTTTTCTGCTCCTAGGGTAAGTTCTTTAGTATGGATTGGTGTCCAGTGCGAGTATTGGCATATTCGTTAAAGGTCAAGAGAAGAAGCTGCTGAGCAGCTCTGATTGAACATCTGATAATATGCACGAAATTTGGAGAATTATATAAATATTGAAGTAATTGATCGTCATAAGTCTATACCCAATCACAGTGCAGGTTATTTTGCCTCCTCTTCTTGAGGAAACAGAACTGCATGCGTTTCACAGATTAACCAAATTTCCCTCTTAATGCAAATCAAGTATTGGTTCACAGCCAGAGAGAATAAAGAGGGCAAAAATATTTTAAGAAAAATGGGCTGCAGGGCAGAATACAAATTCAAGATTTCACTCTGAATATTTATAGAAGAACCAAGAAGTATAATTGTATAGATGACATTTTCTTTTGTTGTTTAGGGAGATCGTTGAACATGAGAGCTATTTTCTTTCCCTCTGTTTGGTCAGCTTGAATAATTTAAACTGCAGCACTAGCCCCTGTAAAAAGACAAAATCAGTTGTTCTGACATTGCTAAAGAAACCTAGCAGAGCTGCTTAATATCTTAGCAATTGTTGAAAATGCTAATGCGCATTGTTCTTAATGGTGGGGAGGCTGCCTTTCGTTGTTGCTGAAACAGAAGCTATAATTTCAATAATATTAGCGATACTGTCATTATTTAGTTTTAAGAATCTACTCAAGGGCTAGCAACACAAGTAATAGAATCTAATTTTTATTTTTACATTTGCCTAGAGTTTAAAATGCAGCTTTAGAAGTGCCATCGCTGCAATGAGCGAAGTTTAATACCTTTACGTTGCGAGTTCGCCTTCATGTGGAAGTAAACTGTGCCTCGATGGACAACATCTGGAATTTGAGGGCAACGAGAGCCTGATGTGCTACCCTTTCAGTTTTAAGTTAGCCAAATATGCAATTGGAAATGAGATTACTAGGAAGGAAGGCATTTGTTATTGCAGGCAGTTCAGGATCTTAAGTGGTAAAATGAGGTCTGCAATATCACGTTAGAGTTTGAAATTTATATATCTGCTAAGACTTCAATTAGCATAACAGAAAAGGGTTAAAATAGATATATGCTCCTGCTTTGCAAGTTAATGTAGTTGGTTTGTCTCCATAAAGGTGTTCTGTCCAGAGGTCATATCTATATCCTTTTTCAGGCTCCAGTGGAGTTAGCTGTCAGTCTTGAGCAAAACCAAAGCTATATTTAAGGAGCTGCAGATTAGTATTTCAGAAGTTAGCCTTATCTAGTGTATTTGAGATGGATTCTTTCAATCTTGCCCCAAGAATCAGCAAAGGAGGAAAGAGATTATTACTTAAAATAAGAGAGAGAGAAAAAATAGAGCATACTGCTTATAAAGCTGTCTTTAAAATATATGGAACTATTTGTTAAATATATATATTTTTTAAAAGCTGTAGAGTTAGAAAATGAATGTAGATTAAAAAAAAAGAAATTAGTTTTTGGCAGTCACTTATCCGGACAGCGCTCGGCAGAGACGCGAACGACGCTGAGTAACCCAGGGGCAGCTCTGCACCGAGCTGCCCTCGTGAGCTGCAGCTCGCAGAGGTGCTCTTGCCCTACACAGCACATAGGATACGTTTAAAGTTTAAGGTAATATTTCAAAACTGCTGATAATCTAAGCTGATGCATCTTTGTGCAGTTTATGCTTTTAAAGCTATTATTTCTTTCCAGAGCGTTGATTTCTTGAATAAATAAAAGCAGACCTTTCAAAAGAGGCAACCCTTTCCTCCCGAAAGGCACATATAACACCATTCATTTCTTCTCCCTCCCTTAGCAGGTCAGGGCGGTGAGTAAGGATGGCTCTTTGGACAGTCAAAGCAATGAGGAGAGGTTTTTTCATTTGCTTTGGAACTTAAAAATCACTATTTGAATCTGCTGCAGGATTCAAAGAGCAAAGGCCACACACTGAGCTGTCACTGGGGACTGAGCCCTGCTGAGAATTTGGTCCACAGGCTCAAACCAGCTTGAAGATGAAACAGCCCTCCCAATTCTAGAGTCTTCTTAATGGGAACATCAGAAATCAAGGCTCTGAGCCTAGAGCAAGGCTCCTAAAAGCCACCATTCCTGTTAATTGCTTAGGGTTCTGCTCTAGACAAGGGCTGCAGTTTGGTGTTAGCTTAAGCTATTTCTTATGTCCTGATTTATTTTGAAGAGATTGTCATTTATTCACAATTAAGTGGTACGATCCTATAGCAGAGCTGCCTTGGTAATGCCAGATTTTGAAATGTTGTCCAGGGAGCCCAACCAGCAAGGAGTTTAGTAGATCAAGTAGGTCCGAGGGGCCGACTTGTACGGCTGCCCTGTCGTGCTCTGCCGGCTTTCTGTTAGGGTTGATTAAAAATGTGGTTATCCAGTTGCATCCTGATCCTCTTGTGGCTTGACTCCGGTTCCTGCTTCAGAAGTTCACGGTGTCAGGAATGTGCATTTTCCAAATATTTTGACTCTAATGCAGAAGGACCCATTTCATTCTGAGAAAAGTCGGTTTGGATTTGTGTGTATTAAAACTTTATTTGATTGTGCTTAACATACATATTGTGACTGCAGTATCAGTCATGGCATTGCCAGGCTGCTGCTTACTATTATATTAAACTTAGAGAAATTTGATTTTTTTTTTTTGCCATAACATAGAGCAATGCTTTGACAAACCTCTCGAGAGAAGTCCCCGTGCTTAGTGGGGGAGGCCAACAGTAAGAATTGGAATGACCCTTTCTTTTCCTTTGACCCTCCATTTCTGCAGTCCAATACCATATTATTATTAGGAAGATCTTTGTATCCATGTTCTGTTTGCAAGTGGGAGAGAACAGGGTATTGCATAAAGGCAAAAAAAGCAGAAAAGGGTAAAGTCCAGCAGAAGATCTTAAGAAGAGTCTGCATGTATCCATTTGCCACTGCGTTTAAATCGTATTCCAGGGTGCGTCCCATGCAGCAGTTCTATTAGTTTAGGAATTTTTTTTTTTTTTAATTAGCCCTTGGGGCACGTTTTGGCAATGTGGAATGGCACGCTGCTATAAAAATCTTTAATACCTAACTCAGTAACAAGTGGGGTGACATCTTTAGGATACTAGAAATGGCTGCAGTGGTAGTGGAAACAAAACTGAAGAATTTGGGGGGGTTTCCCTGTCTGAAGGTGATATTTGAGGTTAGATGCACATTTGCTAAAACACTAAGGATAGAGTGAGTTTTCTAAAAATGCAGATTTAAGAATCCAGCTGTATTTGATCTCTCGTTCACCTCCTTGCCAGCTTCTTTTTAAAAATAACCTTTTTATTAAGCTGTCACATCATGACATGTATATCCACCAAGGGAGCTGCAGTCCCCAGAGGGAGGGCTAGTACCATGTACCCAAACAAATGTAAAATGCAAAGCAGTACCTTATATCCATTAGGACTCAGTTAACCACTATAGCTAAAATAATGTTTTGGCTTTTTTTAAGCAAGACTAGGATTATAAAACAATTGTGAGCGATGTTGGTTAAAACCCAGAAGACTGCCAGATGTCATTGGATCAGATATTCTGTGGTGTGTCCTTGCACACTGCAGAGCAGTTTAGCAAAGCCGTCTGCCGCAGCTGCTTACAAGGGGAATTTCTTGCCAATTTTTTCCATGAATTGGATGTAATTTTTATATGGATTTATTTCCATGGAAAAAAGCCCTGATAATATTTTCCATGTCCTAAGAGCTACAAAGCTTGTTCTCAGTACTAAAGTTTTTCTTTATTTTACTTATCTTCGCTCTGCTGACACAACCCTTTTGCCTGAGTTTCTTATCAAATTGTGCATCTTATTTAAACACCCAGCTTGAGGGGCATTTGTGAGTATTTCTAGATCCTGATATGTGGGAGGATAGGATCATTGTAATTGCTGAAAATGTAAATATGAAATATCACTGTATGCACATGTACCTATGGGAATGTGTATGTATTTCTGTTCCTGTACTTTAGGTGCAAGCTTACTGCCAGATTTACCCAGATCCAACTCATGTTAGAGGAAATAACCTAGACATGGAAATTAAGCTTTTCTTCCCTGAAAGCTGGAGCAAAGACCTAGTTCACAGGCTACTTGATGCAAAGCTTGAAAGAGTTTCTGTCAGTATTTTTGAGTTATGGGTGAATGGGGGGGAAAAAAGCATTACCCAGCTGGAAAGATGTTCTTTTCCCACTGCTTAGTTACTCAGATTTGGCCAGAGGGAGGTGTGTCTTCGGGTTTTTATGGTTTTCTTTCCCCCAAAGCAATCTTCATTTCTGGAATGAGACCAAGCAGAGAAGTTTCAGTCCAGAGGATAGTTTAAAAAATATTGAAGCGCATGAAAGGAATATAGGTTAAAGTCCCAATGTCACTGCGACTGTGGGCTCAGCTGTTAGGAAGCTGCAATAAAATACTGTTATCAAACTTTAAACATTGAAATGATCCTAAAAATCTCATTGGGAAATAAAAAAG
>NW_010576396.1:398579-446383 GCF_000705375.1 Tinamus guttatus | reverse complement strand
GACATAATCCTTCCTCAGATTCTGTAGGGATTTTGAGGCAGAGCTGTGCCAGATAACCATTTTTCCTAGTTAATAAGAGGTTTGACAGAATTCTGCATATTCCCGTTTAAGAGCTGGATTTTCGTATAAGCTTTTCAAAACTGTTTCAAGACAAATATGATTAAGCTCATAAACAAAGCAGTTTCGAAAGCATGCTGGCTTTCAGACAGTGCTTGGTGTGTATATAGATTCCAGATGCATTTTATTTTAATTTTTTATGCAGGTAATTTGCTGGCAACTTCAATCAAGATGTACATTAATTTCTTAAACTGAAAATTAACCTCCACCCAACCACTTAAACATGTAGAAATGAATACAAGAAAATCAGTTTTCATAACTTCTTTCGAAAATTGCTCTCTAAACAGAGCCAAATGTAGAACTGGGTTTAAAAGTCAAGAGGTCACCTCGCTTCTGCTCTGCTGTACGTGAGGGTGCAGTAAGGACCAAGCTGCCCCACGTTCCTGGGGGGCTCCTCGGGGCTGCAGGTGATTCTGCTTTTGGGAGGGCTTGTGGGGAAAGGGCTGGTGCTGGCGATGCCTCCTTTACCCTGTGCGTGCCCGGGACAGCGTTGGAGGCCCCCGAAGCCTGTGTAAACCCGCGGCGCGGAGTCTTCCCAGCCGGAGCTGTTTGTGTGTTTGGAGTCAGCTAATCCACGAGCGCCGCCGCGATCAGGTTAATGCCCGGTTAATTGCTCCTAGCCTTGACACACAGTTTAATTGCTGCTTGGCCAGCGCATGTTTGTTGCTTGCTCGGTGCCGAATTTGAGCGGATGCAGCAATGTAAACCGCTGCCTGGTGGAGGCAAACAAAATAAATACAGTATTTTATGTTCTTTTAATTCAGGGCCAAGTGGATTTGGATGAAGTGTTTATTTAGTTTGCTGGCTGCTTCAGATGCTGTGGCATATTGATTCCTTTTATTACTAGCAGCCATTTAACCTGACCCCTCTCAGATCCAGTATTTTAAAAGCCATAAATTTTAACTTTACTTACGAGGAAGGATTGAAGCGCCGTGAAAGCCTTTTTATTAGCAGAGCTCTGCCTCGCGCCGTGTTCCTGTGTCACCCATGGCAACAATATTGAGAGCTGCTAAAGGAGGGCGGCTGTTGGGCACTCCGGTGGCGGCGGGGCTGGCAGCGAAGGGAGCCCGCGGACATCCCCAGCGTGTGGGCAGGTGCGCACAGACACCTTCATTAGCCACGGGTGACTCTCGTGCAGGTTGTTCTGCTAAAATCTAGCCTTTTTCCTAATATTAGTGGATAGGAAAAAGCAGACACAGAAGAAGCATTTTACAACATTTTTTTTTCTAGTTAAACTGGTGGAATTGCAATATGTTTCTCTGCCTTTCCTAGGCTTTTCTTTTTCCTTTCCTTTTTTCTTCTTTCCTAGGCTTTTTTTCTTTTCTTTTGCTCAATCGGTGCTTAAAGCAGTCTTTAACTTGCAGCTTATAGGAGTGTTGGTTAGAATGTATCCAGGCCAAGACTCAATGCACAAAAATGACATAGCACTTTTTATACAAAACCATTGAGAATAATATGATTGACAGAAGAGGATTTTTCTCTGTGTTCGCATGTAAAGAACTCGAGCTTTAAATTTGGGAGGAAAACAAAGCTTATTGCGAACTTTTGCATTCCGGCAATTTGTTATTTCCGGTTTTAATTAGCCATGTTTCTGAAAATCTGATTTCAGGCTTGATGACTAGGATGGAGTGATAATTCAGCAGACTTTTTCAATGGGGGCTTAATGCTTAATGAAATTGATAGGCCATAGCCATGAATTTAGCGTAAGCATTGGCTTCCCTTCTGCTGTTGAGCTGCTGAAGAAGTTTCCTCCTGCGTCCCACAGGTCGTATTTAACTTTCTAGATGGGAGCCGCCTGCCGTTAAGTGCCTCTGCTTGGATATTAGCGCAGGGACTCTCACTTCATGTTGCGCTTTGGCCTGGGAACACAAATGTTGTTTTAGCTTATGCGAAGTGTAATTTAGATTGATTAATCCGAGAAAGTGTCGCATTTCCCAATCTTTTAAGTAGGAAAGAAATCTGTGACCCTGTCAGCGGGTGGGTGAGGAACCAGGGGTGAGACAAGTGCAGGGCGCTGGAATTTTTACTGCCCCTCGAGTGCACGAGGCTCAGTTTACAAGGTGCCTGAAATCACCAGGGGAATTGTGTTTTCTGAAACCAGACTTTTTCCAGGCTGGGTTGCTTTTCCCATGCCTGTTTTTCTCTTGCAGGTTGTAACACCTACATCTAAAGTCAATTTAATACACGTAAATACCCTTGAGGAGAAAGCTCCTGTTTTGTAGAAGGTCAAGTAGCTGAACTTATACTCGGAGCTTTGGTTCTTACCAACCGTCAAGAAAAGGCTCGGGTGCTGGAGGAGCGAGGATTTAAGTGCTGAGGAAAAGTTTTTGCTAAATACAGAGTCCCGCTGGAAAGTGGAAGGTTATGTCAGAGGTTAACCTTATGTAACCAAATAAAGAAAACTAATTATTTCAACAGATAACATCGTTCTTTTGTGCAGAGATTGGCTTTGCTGCAGTTTGTCCAGCATTCGGCGCTAACTCAGCAAATGCAAGAGCCCTTTCTCCGTGTGCTTTGGCTTGAACTCCTTTCACTCCTAATTCTTAGCTTTCATGTTGCTCTGTGGAACTTATTAGCATGTTTTAGAAATGTCTCGTGATGTACGTGTGGCTCTTCTTGAAATCCTGAGCGTGCAGGAGCAGGGCCCCGACCGCTTGGCTTGCAGAGGTGCCCTACGTGCCGCGGTGCCGCCTCTCGCCTAAGGACTGCCGCCTTCCCGCGGCCCCGTCTGGGCTCCAAATTGTGCGCTGCCGTTATTCACGGAGGAAATTGCCGTTTGTGCAAGCAGGAGCTAAATTGCAATCATTATATGCGGTAAAATGGATTGAAATATCTGTAAATAAGAAGTCTGCAAGAGGCTCTTTTAATCAGAGAACTTGTTAAATTCCCCCATACTTTGATTTTTCTTTCTTAGGTTTTTCTGTCAGTGCTCGGTGTTTCTGCGTCTCATTTGGGTTGCTTGGTCTGAGGTATCAAACGAGCAAGACGTGCGTGTTGGCCCTAATTTGGGAGCGCGAGAGTTGGTGCTTTTGTCTTGTTTTGTATCAAACTCTTCATAATCTTTTCTGTGCTTACACTATAAGCAAGTGTTGAAGGGGCTGCAGCATCGTTTAAGGTTACTCTACTGAAATATCCTTCTAAAGCTTTCCATTTGAAAATCAAAAACCGAGGTAGGAGCTTTGAGATCTCCCCTTCCTAAATCAGTCTCTGCATTCAATCAATTGGTGATTGAGCAAGTATCGGAGTATAAAAACGTAAGTGAGAGGAAAAATCCTTTGCAGTTGTGCATACTGTGAATCCTACCAGAAATAAATGGAGCTACACTAAATGAAATGGCTCACAAAGAAGCGCACATGAATTAATCCAAGCCACCATATGATACTGCAACCCTGTGGGCAAGAACCGTGTCTGTCTACCTGGTCTCTGATGTTCCTGTCACATGGGGGTCAGTAATGACAGCGACTGTTTTCTCTCTTGACCTTACACTTATTAAAAGGGACATCAACGCTTTTCACTTTACACATCGATTTATTTAGGAGTAGATTTTGTGAAAGGAGCAGAGGAGAGAAAAGCAGCCAAGTCTGCCTGGCTGTCTCTTGCTCTTGTGTTTCTGGACATCTTTCCTATAGCGAACGGCCGTAGCTGCTCCTTCCCGCACAAACGGCAGCCCTACAGCAAGGGGGTCTCTGGGTGTCTCTGGACTCGGTTTTCCGATGGGCCCCGGCAGCGGCCTCTTTGCCGGAGCACATGATGATCCTGCGCTTTGCCGGAGCTTTGCTCCTTCCCAAGCAGCAGTTTGGGTGCTTTGGAGACCCCCTCCGCCAGCCTCGCCTCTTACAGGGGTGATTCAAGTTTAGCGATGCAGTGATGCATTAATTCCTATGGGAAAAGCCCAGGTGGGTAATCTGGGAACTGCCTGTACTTCCAATGTCACGCAAACGTGTCCTGTGTACCCACGGACCTGCGGTTTCCCTCTTCACCGTGCAGTCTTCCCCAGGCTGCTGCGTGTGTCCGGCATGGTGTGCCGGGCTCTATGTGATCTATTCAAACTCTGCTTATTCTCATTGCTCAGACTTGGCAAAACTTTCCTGTCATTTTTTTCTTCATAAAGTGGTTTTAACCTCACTGTATCTTTCAGAATTTTAGAAAGCAGATTAGTGTAGCTCTTACAAATTCGTTCCTGTAAATATTATGCCTTAAACATATTCTTCCAGTCTCACGTTTCAAGAAGGAGACATATAAAATGTAAAATTCATGTTAAATAAGTATAGACTTGCTTATCTGCAGTGCCTCCCAACCCTCTTTGCTTTTTCTCTCTTTTGGTACCATTCCTTCCGCTTGGCCCCAGAAGAGAGAGGAGTGTGCAAATGTGGGAAAGAGAAGCCAGTAAATAACTGATATTAATAAAACAACAGAAAGTGAGTTTATTTTTACTTTACCTGGAGGGGAAAAACAACATCTGATGGAAACATAGAAAACTGAGGTAGATATCATGCTGTCTTCCAGTTAAAGCAGTTAAAGGTGGTCACTTATGGATGTTAACTTTGAACCCATAACTTGGTTTCAGCCAGTCATAGGCACTTACTGATACCAATAGTTGTTTTCTTTCCAAAATTCAGTAGAGAGCCACAAAGCACTGCACCATTTATAGAAAATGGTTTCTGCAGTGGACTTTTTATCCTTCTGCTCCAAGAGTGTAACTTTACTATAAATGAGGCCTTAAGAAATTTAAAATCTGAGGAAGTATTTCTGCACATAATGAGCAATTAAATTACTCATTGCCCTGCTGTATTTTTGCATCCAAAACCTAAGTAGGGCCAGATAGTCCCTGTGCATCTCTTTGCCTCTCTCTCTTGTGTGCATGCACATATGTCTGCTAATAACATAAGATGAGGTGGCAGTTTGTGTTTTTCTGGGTGGAGAAGGTAATGGCTTTTTTTTTTTTAATATCTTAGAAGAAAATCATGTTTTCAACATGGTTTAAAGCCTGCATTGATAAGGAAAAATGCAATCACTTATCACCTACGTTAAGACTTTTTTTTTATGAGATAATTCTGATGCTAATAGTGAAAAGCTTCCAATGGTGCCAGTGAAATTTCAGACTAAATAATTATAGCCTTGAGAAAGGGCGTTCTAATGCCTAACTAGTAATCTGTTACTAACAGGTTTCAGTAAGCTTTGGAATAACTGACGATACCTTTTAAATACGAAAACATGGGAAGATGAGAGATGAAATTTTACTTTCATTGCCAGTAAGAAAGAAATGTAGTTAATCTTTGCCATTTTATTCTGTTTTTTGGTAACATTGGGCAAAATATTATCTAAAGCTTTGGGCAAAAAAAGTGATCGCAAGTCAGTCCTGTTTCTGCTCTAACTTTGGGACATTCTAAAAATATATATATATATATATGTATGTATATATGTATCACTTTTCCAAGAGAATGTTTCTCTGAACTTACTTGGTAAGTAAGCAGTGCCCACTTTGCCTTCTCCCTCCTTGTTGCAATAGGAACCCGCAAACAAGATGTGCGGTTCTCTGTAAGTGCTCTCGCTAAAGGAGCAAACAGGAAGTTGTTGCTAGCTACCGCTAAAATTAATTCCTGGGGGGGAACTTTCCCATTAGGACAAAACACCAAAGCCGGACTGTTCATGCGGGAAGAGCCTCCTGTGCTGGCAGCGCTGTGTTTCCCCGGGATCCTGAGGCACGTGTGTGGCAAGGAGCCTTCTCCGTGCAGGCCGGCCTGCCGGGGTGGCCGCCTTAGCCCTGCCGTGGGGCACGTTTGAGCGCCTCACCACAAAGCCACAGCTGCTGGCATGGCTTTGTCTGGAATCCCCATCCTAGGGGAAGAGCAGCGGCCCGAAGCGAGCGCCGGCCGCAGGGCCGGGGCCTTTGCCATCTTGCGGGGCCAGGGCTGCTCCTGGGCCTGCGGGGACCGCGGAGCCTCCGGCTGCCACGCGCCTTGGCAGCCGTTTCTAGCACCTTCCATGCGTGGTGGTTGCTTGCGCTCCATTTTAGCACTCGCTGCTTTGGCAGGGATGCTGGTCTCCAGAACGGACATTAACGAAGACGAGAAGATTGCATTTTGTGGCCTAGCAACCAGATCTCCCTTAAGCTTTTCTCCATCTTTTTCCCCTGCCTCCCTCCAGCTCTGAGCAAGTCTGCACTGGTAGTGTGGGTTGCTTTATCCACTGCTAATGATTCCCTACTTGGTGCCAGTCCTTAGCTGATCTGTTTCCTTCGGGAATCCACTGATGGCACTGCTTGGGTTCAGGAATATCTGTGCTCTAGGGCTGCTAACATCGCAGCCCAGTGTTAACACATCTGCCTTTGCAGCAATCCTCAAGCCTTGTCAGGAGGGCCGGCACGTGGACGTGTTGGTGCAGGTCCCTCATTCTTACATTTTCCTGCTGCTGGCGTTAGTAGCACTTAGAAACTGGGGAAGTCAAAGCATCCTGTGTGCTCTGAGACTGCAGCAAGCCAAAGTCTATTCCTTAGTGCTTCTGCGTCATATTTACCACTTTGCAATGTAAACATTAAGTAGACACTGTAAAAACTTTTGGATTAAGCAGTGTTTGTGATTTTCTGTTTGTTGCATGTGCTCTGTGAACTTTTTGTGCCTATCCCATTACCATTGTGCTAATAGTAATTAGCATTAGTGCTAATTAATAGCACTAGCAGTACTTAAGCTACCACAAAAGAACGTCCCTTTAAGAGGGGAAAGTCAGGCTTTTGATGAGAGAAAACATGGGGGGACTTGGGAAGGTATTTACTCTGTCTTTATTGTATAAACTACTTTCTCATGCCTAAGAACAAGGAAGGAGGCAGCACTATAGTTTATATTAAGCTCTACTTTGCTAGAAATATTTATGTTTCTGGCAAAACCTGCTGTGTATGTTGATAGCACGGCACCAATTCCAGCTTGAAGAGAAAGGTTGGATAAGACTGTAAGAGAACTAATAATATCTTCTCACAGGAGGGATGTGTTTGAAAATATCAGTCATTCATGCAGCCTGCCTTGTTCAAAAAAGCCAAACGGCTGGTTGGGCAGCAGTGCTTCCTTCTGGGAGTCTCCGGGTAGTGTTCTTGAGACCCACAGCCATGTCCAGGCACGGGCTCCTGCCCACTGCTGTTCTCAGGTCTGTGAATTACATGTCATTTCCCCCCAAGTCCAAACAGAGATTTCTACTGAACTAGGCTTAACTTAATGATATTTTTAGAACAAATTACAGCGGTTGCATACTATTTCAGAGCCCCCAAGTAATAAAGTACACAATTAAATATATCTGACAAGTTTTACTTCTGTGTGGTTTTCAGTGTGTAAACTTAACTGTTTCTTTCCCAGACTCTTCCAGCAAAGATTTTGGCCCCACTCTGGGCCTGAAGAAGTCCAGCTCTCTGGAGAGTCTGCAGACGGCCGTGGCTGAAGTCCGGAAGAACGAACTCCCTTTTCACAGACCCAGGCCCCACGTGGTCCGTGGTCGGGGATGTAACGAGAGCTTCCGAGCTGCCATCGACAAGTCTTACGACGGACCCGAGGATGCTGAAGAGGGTATGTTGCTGCTCGTACTTGCTGATGGAACCACCTTCGGTTAGCATTGCTGGCAGTCAGCTCAGTCAAGCACACGAGCGAGTGATTTAATCCCATTGAAGTTGGCTGAATTTAAAAGCTGCTTATACCTTGTGCTGAATGGAGCTGTCTTTGCAGCGCCCCATCCACCCACAGCTGGGTTTAGCAGCAAGCCTTTCACTGATCTCCTTTGGGGCAGGAGTAGGTTGAAGGAATTAGACTTCAGTCCTTAAGGAGCTGTATTCTTCAGCTTCAAGAAGCAGCTGCCTTCTTCAGATTACATTGAAAAGTATCCTGTTTGTTTTACAGAACTGTCTAGAGCCCTGTTCTCCAACCAGGATGTTTGTTTCCTGGCCTAGTCAAGGTAGAGCCCGTGACAGCATCATGGTGCTCGCTCTATTGACATGGGCTTACAGTCCCCCAGCTGGAAATACTCCTCCTTATAGCACCAGGTTTTACATCTATGATTGATTCCTGAGCTCCCAGATAGAAGGGGAAAAAAAAGAGGAAAAAACTCCTCTTTTCCTAGCAGGCAGAACAGATCCTCTGTTCTTTTCTTCAGACAATAAAACAGAAAGATTCCAAGGAGTGAATGAAATCATTTTGTTACGTAGGTGGGTTATGTCAGTCCCCAGAACCTCTTATTGAAGGCAGCTCTCAGCGTTTGCTTCCCTGCGTGTCGGCTTTCTTTTCAGCTGATGGGGGTTAACAAGCCAGATCTTAAATAGCATAGTGTTTTACCACATGTCAGGGTTTTCCTGTCAGGAATAATAACTAGCAAACAAGTCACTGTAATAATTCTGTATTTAATTTGCAACAGAAACCTGCTTGAGTACACTAAATATGTTTAGTCTGATTTTAAAATTATTCAATTATGTGAATATGCACTGCGAGTCAGTTGAGCACTTTGTAGACACCAATGCTGTGTTTTGTGTCTTCCTACATATTTGGGTGTTCATAACGGAACCCTAACCATTCTCACTGCTGCTCTTTCGTCTGTGCAGATGGTTTCTCTGATAAGAGCTCTCACTCTGGTCAAGAAGCACAGAACATGGAGCCTGCCCCTCCGAGCAATCCTGAAACAGAAGAGGTAGAAGCCAAAGTAAAAAAAGACAAAAAAAACAGAGAGAAAGAGAAGAAGAAAGAAAAGAGCAAGGCTAAAAGCAAAGAGAAGAAAAGGAAAGAAGAAAGTGAAGACCTAGAAAAGAAAAAGAAGAAAGGCTTTGGTGTCATGTTGAGGTATGGTATTTAAAAAAGAAAATAGAATAAACCCATGCTCATAACGTATGAAACCGCTGATATTCACATAAAGTGGAGGAAGATTTTTTTCAGTTGGACTCAGAATAGTGTTTATGTTATTTAAAAAGAAATCAGTTTATACTTTTACACCAAACTTGTAGCTGAGGCAAAAGACATTTGGCAGACAAAATGTCTTTTTGTGCCTCTGAAATTCATTCCCATATGTCAAAAAAATTCAAGGTTTCAAGCTAAAAACAAGCGAGGGGTGGAGGATGGCTTTGCGGGGATTATTTCTGAGTAATACATGACCCACTCCCACACTCAGACCTTCACCTCTTCTTTCCTCGCTTATCTGCTTTTCCTTTGCATGCTTTGGGGAGAGTAGGATTGCTTGTGTTACTATAAACAGTCTCATAACATTCACAGTTGCTGAAAACTACTAGTTATGATAAAATCTTGTTTTTTTTTCATTGCTTTAGCAATTGCCTGCAGTGGTCAAAACCTCAGCTTTCTCCCTGCACCCAATTGTTTGGATTTCTTCAGTGTCTTTTGGTTGTTTTTTCATCTCTGGAATTTCCAGAGACTGGCCAGGACAGCCTGATGCTCAGAAATGGTGGAGCAATGATCTTTGGGAATGCCTAGCTGTGCTGTACTCAGGCAAGTTTTGCACAAGGCGGAATCTGTGAGCGTGTTCGTGAGTCCTTGCCAAGAGAAACAGCCAAAGCAGGACTTGCTACCCGAATGCAGAATAGGTGCACAGTTCACAGCGACTAGATCCCATGTGTCAGTGCTGGGCAAACAGACCCAGCCATGGTGCTGCCTTTGCATGAGCCTGTTCAGCCACAGCTGCAGGTGGCACTGGTTCTGGTTAGCGGCACTTACCCCATTTGAAGTTTGAAGGATTTTTCCCTTGGTCATTTCCTTGTTTTTGCCTGGAGCCTTAGGTATTGTGGGCACCCTAATTTGTCATCCCTGCTTCTTGTGCATGTTGAGTGTGTTCAAGTGGTTTAATTTAAGTAGATCTTTGAAATTAATAGAGCATATCTGGAGGAAATTTAATGACCTCCTGCAGAGAAGACAATGGACTACAAGCCTGATTGTGTTACTGAACACTGTGAGGTTTAGGAGCCTTTTGGTGTTTCCTGGCATGCTGTATTGCAGAGCAGATGGGCGTGCACACAAAAGCCATGGCTGTTGCTTAATCAAAGGTGCATGTAACCAGTAATCTAAAATTCAGCTGCTAAAAGGTCCCACTTACAGTAGTGCTCAATAGGACAGCACTATGTGAGCTTTCTTGCAGGTTCTGTAGCCGTGTTCTCTGGACTCAGCCCTGCTGTGTTATATTGACCCTACACATGGCAGGTTTTAGCCAACTCTCTTCCATGCATCATCAACAGGAATTCTCAAAATTGTCCCACCGTCTGTGAGGGCAGTGAGGATGTGTTGTCCAAAACACAGGCACGCTTGTGTGCCAAACTGCCATGGTTTGGCACTTATTAGGGAGGCAACGTGCGTGCCCCAGTCTGCATAACCCAGACGGGCTCTTCAGGACTGGGGAGGAGGCTCCCGCCTGTGCTCTGCACGCACATTTGTGTCCCACCGCGTAAGGAAACAGGGCTGAACGTGGAACTAGAGTCAAAACACTGAATAATGAGGACAGTGGCTTCAGCAACTCTCTTCTTGTGCATCCTGATGTCTGTTTTCATTCCCTTTTTTAGCTCCTTGCAGTAAATAGGTCTGTGGGAGGCAGAGAGGCCTTGGCACAGAGGTCTGACAGAAGCGGCACTGCTCTGGCTCGTGCATCGCTGACAGACTCGGTGGAGTTTTAGGCACAGGCTCTTTCTTACGGGATGCGATGCCGGAGCCAGAAAGAGCCTGGGATGACGTCAAAATCCGAATCGCGCATTTGTGGCTGACACAAAAGCCTCACGGTATCGGTCTGCAGAGCCGGGGCAATAGGGTTCCTCTTGCGTGACAAACAATTGCATTTTGGTTGTAGGTGTGATTTTTATCCACCTGTTCTTTTCATGTGCTAGCTTTTTATTTTGATAGTCTCCCCAGCAGACAGTAAGTGCTTTTATTTACCTGTAGTTGTACTTATTTACCTGCGTGGCAGCACGAATGGGAACTTGTGTCTCACGCTGTTGAAACTTTATATAAAGGCATGAAGATGGAGGCAACAGGTTGCAATGAAAAAAGGATGGGCTCTGTGTAAGAACTAACAGGTCATCTGGGAGGTCTTCTTGGCCTTATGAGTGTTTTTCCCAGAATTTACCAAAATGTTCATGAAAAAGAAAACTTATTCCTGAGAATACAGGAGTCCACGGTACCGCAGGCATGATCAAAATGAAAGAAGGGTGGTGACCTGTCAAGACTGAACAAGAGCAAAGAGCACTGGTTTACAGCAGAATTGTTTGGTTTACAGCAGCCTATGTTCTACTCAAGATGGGCAAAAATAGGCAGGTATTTTTGCAGGAAGAAACTGCTGTGAGTAACAAGGAGAGCAAAACCATACATTTTTTGAATGGGGAGATAGCGGGAGAACTTAAGAGGAGTTAGATACTGCCAAAATATTGGGTCGTAGTTTTACAGCAATCGGCAGAGTGAAAAGTGTTTGTCAGGAGGGCGAGGGAGGAGACTGCAGGAAGAGGTTTTAGATGATCAAATATTTCAGCAGCATGGCTGGAAAGGAACAGCCAGATCTCTCCTGACGTTGTGGAGAGGGAACTGGCATGGATTATTGGTTGAACATCTGTGGGAGGAAAAAGAGAAGCTGAAGATGGCAGAAAGTTGTGAGCTTCTGCAGCAGACAAGGTGACTGCTAGTTCCTGGTAGCATAAAAGGAAGAAGTAGAGCAAAGTATTTGGAAACAGAGATGACTTCAGTTTTTGGCCTGCTGAATTTAAATGCCAAGGAGAAGCTGCCGTGGGAGGCTTTAGGCATGTGGGCACTGTGTAGCAAGCAGACAGTTGGGTGCAGGAGGGGTCTCTAGGCGCCTGCGCAGGGGTCGTGGTGATGTTTGTGTTCCCTCCGAGGGGAGAGATCTGCAAAATGGGGAACCTGGGATGGAGCCCCTGCCAGACTGACAGGGGAGGCAGACCCAGCAGAAAAGAAGTTACAAAACCAGTTGGCAAAGGTAGGAAGAAAGAAAGGAACAAGATTATCTTGTTGGTACACTGTAGATTGACTGCAATGATTTTTTTTTAGGCTAGTTGAGGGATTGGCAGCCATGTCGCTTTGGAGAGCAGGAGCCCCGTGCCGCTGCCTCCGCGTTGCTCTGATTCCTGGGCCATGTTGCTCGGAGTGGATCCGCGCTCAGCGGTACCACACAGTAGGAAAACAGACCTGCTGAAACTGCGTGGAGACTGGGCTCGGAATCCTGCTCCTCGGCACCAGCTCCTGCAGCAGAAGGATCAGGAACCCGGTTTTGAGCTCTCCCAGGGGACACGTGCAGGGACCAGGGCTCGGGTATCAAGGACAAAAGAGAGTTGAGTTTGAGGCATGAAGTATCTGCTGGAAGAGTCGCGTTCATCCTTGCTGGGCTTTTTGTGCTGTTTTTGCTGTGTCATATGTGGCTGTAACAAGTTCTACCTTGATGTCCGTGTCAATTGGCTTGTTCCTGCCTTTTAATCAATAATAAGGCATTTCAAGATATTAAAAGGATTTATCTGTAGTACAAGAAGGTGTAAGTGTTGGGCTTTAGTCTTTTGCATCTGAGATTTTTGAACATATTGGTATTGCTACTGCATGGGTTTTTTCTTTCTTCTCTTTTTTTTAATTTAACAACAGAAAATAGCAAAGCTGTTAGCAGTTGCTAACAGATTTCACTTAGTGCCTCATCTGTTGCTCAGCTGCTATTTACTTCTAGTTTCTAGTTCCTGGTCTTTTTTTCTTTTTCTTTCTTTCTTTTTTTTCTTTTTTTTTTTTTTACACATACAAAAAAAAAAGATTGCTTTCCCGTTAAGCTTTTCCTGGACTGGAGCTTTATTTAGGTGGCTGTGATTCAAGAAGACCATCAACAAATCGTACTTTTATTTTTGTGATTGTTGTGGGTTTTTTTTCTCTCTGATTTGATTTTTGTTGTTTTACTCAGTATTTCCAAATATGCACTCAGAATTTGGAGCTGCAGCATTTTTGACTCCTGCACTTGCAGCAAGATAAGTCAATATAGCGTAGGCCTCAGAGGCGGATGGCGCTCGTTGTTGCCGGTTAACTAACTTCCTACCATGCAGAGCAGTATTTTATTACGATGGAGATTGGGTAGAGTTTGTGCATCCCAATTTGGTTGTACGAATGATCTGTCTCGTTGAGGTCCCAGTGCATGTATCACCTGCTGTAGTACTGGGTTTGCATATGTGCTGTCCGAAGAACAGAAGCTGGTTTGGCTAACTGTATGTAACATTGGCTAAGCAAGCATTATTTTACTTTTTGATGTGTTCTGGCACATTGCACCATCATAACTCACTAAATAACCCAATGCTAGACAACAGAAGGCAAAGTAAATTGATATTGTATATCAGGAAAACAGTTACATTAAATGCTATCATTAGCAGAGCCGTGACTAAATTTATCCTGCAGTCACAGGAAGAAGCCAGTGTCTAGCACCAGTGCTTAAACTCTTTCCAAACAGATCCGATGTTCAGTTTTGTGCTAAACTTTATACGTTCCCTACAGATTCATTAACAGCAGCAAGACTCAGCTGTAGCACGTGGAAATCTTGGTTCCTGCCTTTCCTCTTTTCAGGGCCTGGTGTGTTCTGAGAAGACTGGTCTGCCTCCAAGGAGCCTCCCTGTGTTCTTTTGAGAGGTGTTTGCATTTCCATGAAAAACGCTGTAGTGAAACAACATTTTCTCTGCTTTTAAGTCGAGCTAGTGCAGTGCGGTGGGGTCAGAAGTCGGTCCAAGCCCGTGCAAGGGGGCTCTGGAGGCTGCCTGGGAAGGTTCATTTACCCCCAGTGCAGCGTGGTGGAAATCCCTGACACGCTGCACTAATGCAAAACGCATTAGCGCTTGGTGCCAGAAACACGAAGCTCAGCTCACCAAAAGGTTAAACTAAAATAAAAAAAACAAATATTCCGCAGTTTGCTAGGTGCTAAACTCCTAGATTTGAAATTTGTCATCTGTAGTTATTAATTGCCATGCTTTGAAGTCCTATCAGATATTCTTTTGTGACTAAGCATGGCTTTGAGTTAATTTCTAAATTAAGTTGGAGAAAGACTGAACCTTTAAATCACCAGGGGAATGTGACATCTGCCACACATTGCTGCTCTCTATCCTAATCCCACAGCGGTTGTTACGGACCTGGGGTGTAATAAATGCAAGGAGTCCGTGGCTCTCTTACTAGCTTTCCCAGATAGTGATTGTAAAATTTCTGGGTAGCCCTTTCAGCTTTATGGCTATGAAGGTAACTTAGCTGGTGGACTGCGGCCACACCAGTGAAATTTTAATAGCTAGTTCCCCTAGGCAGAGGCCGGCAGGCTGAAGTCAGGAATTTGGGGGATGTAAAAATCTAAGAGCAAGTGTGTAATTGGTGACTCAGAGGAAAGAGCTTTGCCAAACTGGAGTGCAGCGAAAAAACACCCTCTCATTCATCCGTTCATTAGTTCCACCTCTGGTTCAGGGGCTGGAAACCCTCCTCCTCCTAAATCAAAGTATTTAAGTTTTAAGCATTTAAGCGTAAAGTATTTAAGTTTGGGCTTTGCTTGTGTACTAGTGAATGCCTTCGAAATTGGTCAAGGTGGAAAATATCTAACTCTGACAAATATTGCACGTATCTACAGCTTGAGACGTGTACTTATGCACGCACCTGCAAGTACAGCAAGCAGAGATGTATGTGCATATTAGTTGCATTTGCTTTTTCGTCTTTAGAAATAGTACGTTTTCTCACATAACAGTTCATCTTAAATCTTTACCTTCCATTTCACAATAGGAACCATGAATGCTTTTTTTGTCCCCTTAATTTGCCAATTTTCCTTTGAGCTAAGTGCCCTAGTGATTTTAATTTTTCATTCTAGATGGAAGACAGAAATGACCTTTTTTTTCATTATTACTACTGTAGGCCTTGTGCTCAAAATGATACTTTTTCCAGCCAGCAGAGTTGAGCCTGTAATGGTATTGCAGAGTAGATAGCATAATATACGGATATTGACTTCCATTAAGTGTAGCACTGTGATAGCGGATGGAGGGAATTTTTCTGGTCTGTGTTATGCTGAGAAGTTAAGCACGGGTGGGAGAAGTTAGCAATATAATGAAGAAAGAGCAAATAACATGGGGATCTGATTGACAGAGCGAGGCAGGGTTTGCCTGTGTGCATACGTATGTGTATACATGCACACATATGTGCATCTATATATGTGTAGGATGTTGGAAATAATGCACAGACGTGGATAGACAAAAGAAAAACAAGACTAAATCAAATTATAATTTAATTAGACTAAAATTATTTTAGATGTTTTTGTCCTCAGTAGCAAAATGATCTGAAATGGGTCCTGCTTGTGTGTTTGATAGTCAGTTCCTGAGGGAGGTTAGTTACTCGGAGGCCTTGGTTGCTTTTTGCCTAATAAATATTTCTGCTTTCCAAATAGGTAAGTTGATAAATACAAGTCCGGCCCAAGTAAAGGAGAGAGCAGGGATGCCCAATTGGTTTAATGTTTGTCATGTGTGTAAAATATAAAGAAGACCAACATCTCACATGATATGTTTCACTTTGGTCCTTTTGCTCCACCATATTGATCCCTCCTTACTTGCATTCACAGGCAGACTAAGGCAGAGAAAAAAACGGGGTTTTGTACTCAGAGCATCACATGGACTGCCTACTAAAGGCTTATTTGTTTAATTAAGCATCTGTTCTCCTCTTAATATGCATGCATAAATCTCATTAACGTTAGATGTATGCAAGCGTAGTGAAGAAGAATAGACCCCTTACTCTCATTACTGAACTTGGATAAGGAGATTTATATTTACTTAACAGATCAGAGCAGAAAGTTCCCTGTGACTGTTTAAAAGGCCTGGAATTTGCAAACTGGCTGTGAGGACTATGCTTTTTGTAGAGCACTTGCATGTTCACTTCAAGTTAAAATATCATTCTTCAAGTCGTTATTAATCAAAAAGAGCGAGCATGCTTTGTGTGGGTAATGTGCATCCAAATTCTGTGATGTGCCTAGTTAAACGTCCCCCTGCCCCATCAGTGTGCACCTCTGGGCATCTCCCACCTGCTGCAATGCAATGAGGCCCCGGCCTGTGCAGATGTGAGCGTCCTGGAGGGGACACATCTTTTAAGCGTGTCCAGATGTCTCCCACAAAACCTCTTCTGCAAAAAATGCCTTAAGAAGCAGAGTGTGTTCTTGCTGGTATCCCCTCCTCAAGAACACTGCGGGGATGTGTTTATCCTCCACTCAATAGCCTTGCCTATTATTTGTTTTAAAATCCATCTCTGGGCTGAGGATAAAACTTGAATACCAGGTTTTCCGTATAAGTTATGGTCCGTGGGGTGTTGCTGTGTGGTGTGTTTGTGCGTTGCGGTCAAAGATCCTGAAGGGTTTAAAGCCGAGGTTTAGACTTGAGGCTGCCTGAGCTGCATTTTAACTGATAAATACGTATTTTCTGCAGAAATGCAGTACAGACTATGAATTCTACCTTGAGACACAAAAGTCTGCCGTGTTGATTTTCTGTCTCAGTATTTCTTATCGTATGAATTTGGTAAATGCAGGGGGAAGGGGAGAGGGGGAAAGATGAGAATTAACAGAAAAATGATACAGGGTGGGGGGGCTCCTCACAGATCCCTTAACCACAACGTGCTGGCAGGTGCCAGTTTAATAGGTATTGCCATTAACAGCCATCTGTAGAGAAAATGAAATGTGCTCATCGCGCTGAATTATGATTTATGCCAGACAAAGCAGTCAAACCAAAGTAATATTTATATTTTAATGTGGAGTCATTGATTAAATGCACATGGCATCTCAAATCCAGTTGACATTTTAAGCTGAAATGATTGCAGACATGTAGCCATTTATTTAACTATTACTTTAAAAAATGTGTCTCCACTTGTTATTAATAGAAGAAAGTCAGACCCAGCCAATATTTCAGTGGGCTGACCTTTTGTTTTGCTGACTTATAAAAGGAACAAAGCTCCTTCGAGGGCACCGTCTTGGAGAACATCAAGTGCGCTCGCTTCAGAAAAGCTTGACCCTTTGAGCCTCCCTGGCCCTCTCTCCCGTTGTCCTTTTTGGTTTTTTTGCATGGGACTTTGGAGGGATGATGGCCAAGGAATTATTGAAGATTTAGGAGCAGCGTCTGGGAGGGCCTTTGCTTCTAGTGCGGCTCCGCAGCCGACTTCCCGGCTGCCTTCGGTTACCTCGCTTAGCTGCTCCAGGCCTCGCGTATCCTCGTATAAAGGCTATCCTTTATGCTTGGAGAAACTAATGGTAGTAGCATTTCCCTGCTTCTTGTAGTCACTGCTAGGTTAAATATGTTAACTAGAATGCTGAGAAACAGCTTGGCTACCTCCAGGAAAGAATAGCGGGCAAATAGCTTTATTTTTAAGAAAATGAGCATCTAAAAGCAGTATGATTTGTGTGATTTCTCCTTAAAATCTCCTCCTCCCACTTTTCTCCAGTGATTCCCTTTTTTCTTCCTCTTAATCTCCTGTTGTGCCATCCCTCCTTTCCACATTGCATCTCCCAAGTCTCTCTTTGACCTTTCCTCATTATCACTCACCTTCCCATCCACTTTTTGCAAACTTTGGTCTTTTTTCTCTTTGGGGGAGGGAGAACCTGAAACAAGCCTGGTCCGCAAGCTTCGGTGCTTGTTTTATACTTTCTTGGCAGAAAAAAAAAAATGTTTTTTCATTTAAACCTTAACACGGGCAGATGTGTTTTCTCCCCGCCGGTTGCTCCTCCTTCTCTCCTACTCGGCCCTCGCAGAAGTGAGCAGCACCTTCCCGCTTTGCCCAGAGCCCCCACGTGGGCCGTCATCCCCCGTAACCCTCGAACCCGCTCGTGAGATGGTCCCTAAAATTTGCCGTCTCCCGCAGGGCGCTGTAGACCCGACCACGCCAAAGCAGCAGCGCAGCCTCTTGAACTGGGTTCCCAGCGCTCTCCCTCTCCGGACCTCGTATCCCCTGCTCTGGAAACCCGGATTACAGTATCTTAGTAGAACAGATAGCTTAATGTTCTGGTTTTAAATTGGCGAAATAAACTGTTCAAAGGACTTTCAGTTCTTTCCAAATAAGTTTTCCATATCCTTTATGCTGTTTGGAGGTTTTGGTGCTTGTTTCTATTCATTTGCTCCTAAATTATTCAGCTTCCCTAATTGGCAGTGAGAAAGTATGGCTAAGGAGCTTGCCCTGGTCAAGGCTTTTAGTCATCTTAGTTCATTAAATTACTGATTTTTGTTTGTTTTAATGCAGTCTGCGCTGTAAATATAATTCTCAATACAAGACTTCTGTGAAATTGTGAAGGTTTTGTAAAATCTCCAAGCCACTGTATGGCTGCAGAACATTTTACCCTAGCTTTATATACCCTACATAAAGTTAGTACCCTATATATATAGGGTATTTATGTAGGGTATGTGCAGCTGGGGTTATGTACCCTAAGTTTAGGGTATGTGCTGTCTCCACGCCGCTTCCCTGGGACTGCCCGACCTGCCTGTGAGCTGCCGTACCCGCGAGCGGGGAAAGAGCCGAGTGCAGAACCGGCTCGAGTCCCTGCGGCCGGAATGACCTGGGTTTGGCTTGTGTTGCCTCCGCTGCATGGAAATTACTATTGCAAATCTGTGTGGCAAAGATACCTCAGTGTTTGACTGACCTGCACGTTTGTGCATGCTTTGATGGGGGGAAGGAGCCCACTTTTCTATGCGATAAGTGCTCTGTCGGTCTAATTAGAAGTACAGCAAGTTTTAGAGATCTGAAGGTTGATAACAAAAATATTCCAATGGCAATAAACTTATTTAGTTCATGCTCATGTTATTTATTCCAGCTTAAATACCAGCTTCTTCTTGTGAAGATGTTTAAAAGTGGAGAGAATGAGGTTAATCTTTTCGGGGTTTAGACCAGAGTTTAAAGAAATTGGAAGAAGATGATCCTGTCATAGTGGAAAAAAATCACTACAGGCCTTGGACCTATTGCAGAAAACTTATATTATACCATAGACCGCTGGCCATGCACTTAATGCACTTGAAAATGGAGCAGAGAAAAGGTAATCTTCCACTGGGGAAGAATTTTTTAAAAAAGAAAATACCCAGCCCACAACCCTAGAGTAAAAAAAATTCTCAGAGGATTGAGGTTTAGAATAACTAAATAGTTCAGGATTTACCTCAGCGATTCAATAACTTACTGAGGCCTCAGCCCAACAGAGAACAAAGCAATAAACTATGGCTGTATTATATGCTCTGCTGTCGTCTTTGCACGAGATCTTTATTAAAACAATGCATTCATGCCATAGTAAAAGGCTACAGTGGAGCTCAAATTCAAATACAGAGGTAACTCTTTTGGAGATGTGTATATATATAATTTACAGAAGTGTATCCGCCCAGAGTCTGTTTTTTTTTGTTTGTTTGTTTGTTTTTTACCTTTGCCATTTTAAATTGTTATCTGTATTCTTGTTCTTTTACGCCACTGCTAGACTAGTGCGTGCATCTTTAGCAGTATGATATAATTAACTTGCAGAGTATGTGGTAACGGCCCAGGCGCTCTGACACGGTGTCTGCCGAAGGGCAGGAGGGGAGGTGGTGGATACAGGTGTTGGACCCTGCAGGGGAGGCACAAGGAGGGTGCCAATGGCTCCCTGCGCTCCAAGGAACCTCTCCGGATCCAACAGTCTCCTCTTCCGCGGGAGATGGACGCGCGCCGACCTGGTGCAGGAGCGTATGGAACGGGGTGCTGGGTCGATGCCTTCGCGGGGTGCCCAGACCTTTTGTTGACCAGGGCTGTCAGTTTGTTTTTCTGGGTCTTTGTTTATTTTGGTTATGTCTGCTGTTTGCTGAGTACCTAGGGGCACAAATGACCCATAAAAGATCAAATTTATTGGTCAAAGGCTCAGTCACTGCCATGAGGCTGCTCGCTTGCGATAGCGCTGGTTGCTGTTGATTTTGATACCGTGTTTGTTGCAGTGATACTGTGATGCCTTTGCTCCATAATTAAAACTTAGTGGAAAGGTCTGGTGTAGCTGTTCCAGGTAGCTGACAGCTTGATGAATCTGGGCTGTCACAGCTCACGTGGGTTTCTTTGTGAGGAGCCACGTGTGGTGGCTTTGGAAGATGCCCGGCAGCCGAAACCAGGCTGCTCCCTCCTGTAGACGTGAACGCGCGTCCAGAGGGGTTGAGCATTTCATGACGTCTGGCTGTGCTCAGACCAGCACCATTCCTAAGTTTCCACAAAGCTAAATGGAAAATTATGTTGAACATCTAGGTTCAATCCGTTTAATGATGCGAGGAGATCATCACGCAAGGCAGATAGGGACCCAAAACAAGCCTGTGAGTATAAAGGCTGTCGCAGAAATCTGTCGTATAAATCAGAGGAGATTTCATATACAGCAGTGATCAGAGAAAGGGGAAAGATAAAAAAAAAATAAATTGGTTACATAAAATGTCATGCTAATTTATAAGCTAAAGTGAGAAGATTGTAAATGAAGCACTGAAGGAGTTTTTCACCCTGTTTGTAAATATTGAATTAAAGAAGCAATAGGAAGAATAAAATCAAGCCCAGGTTTTGCTTAGTAGCCCTCTCAAGTACTTGGTTTCAAAGGCTGGCTGAAAAGAGGAGAGGAAGACCAAAATAAAACCTCAGCGAGGAAGGGCAGGGGGAACCTAGAAAGCAACTTAAATTGATGTACTGTCTGCATACAAATAATTGAAGCCATGAGATTTAATTAAAATCACCCAGCGGCTCTTGCTATCAAGAACAAAACAGTGGGCCTCAAACAAAATCTCACCACGTGTGCTCAGGGAATTTTAGGGTGCAACGTAAGAGTTTTGCCCTCAGCTATGAATAAAAGTATTCAGTGCGGAACAGCTCAAGCTGGGGGTGCTGCAAGGCCCCTGGGTGCCAGCTTCAAGGCTGACCAAATGCGCGGTAAATTTTTTTTTTGATCAATCGTATTGAATGCACTGAATCAGCACAGATGACAACCCCTCCGCCCGAGCGCGGGGAGGTCGTTACAGCCCTCCCGCTCTGTTCCGTGTCCATCCGTCTCGAAACTCGGCTTCACAATAATTGTCATCTCTCGGAGGGAAAAAAAGAAAAAAGAAAGAAACTTTATTAAAGTCAACATAACTGTAGTGGTTCTGAAAGCCAGAAAAAGGAAACCGAGGAGAAATTACTGTAACAAGCAGGTTTGTAGCCTATCTTTTAGAAGCACAGCTAAAACTTGTGCATGTAAAAGACAGCAGAAAAATTGTAGGAGCCCAGGCTAAGTTTGCACGCCCAGTGATGGGGTAAACAGTGAAAATGTTTATTGTTTCCTGGCAAAAATAGAAGAAATAAGGATTAGCTGCAAAAGTGCTCAGACCTGAGTGTAGAAAATGAAATGCTAACTGAGGGTGACCAGGATGTGACCAGCATGAAGGGGAAGGTTTGGGGACCCTCAGTAACCAGGAGCTATTTCAAAATGTTTTTTGAAAGCAGCTTGCTGGTCTTGATGAAGGAAAAACCAGCAGATATTCCAAGGAACTGTGGATTGGTCATAACCCACGCAACAGAGTGTTTCCATCAAGCAGCACCCTGATGGGAGGGAGCCGCATCCTGACCTTGGGAGGTTACAGAATTCCCGGAGCAGTTCCGTGCGAGCGGGAACGCAGCGCAAAGGCTCCAACGTGCCACAGCGGATCTCTCAGAGAGGAGCGGGTCAATTAAAATACTTCATTTTTACTCTAGCTTTCTCCTTTCTGAAACCTTCTTGGTATAATTAGGCTGAAGTACTCATTGAAAGAGTTGCTTTAATTAAAATCCAAGGTAGCTTTTTTTGTAAAAATACAAGAGAATATGACAATTTTGAAATTCAGAAAAATCAACCTGTGATGTTCCTGATCTTTGTTGCGGTTGGCTTTCCAGAAAAGCAGAGAGAAAATGCTTACCAAATGAGCTAGTAACTACTGCAGTTTGCTTGCTTGGTAAAATGTGCCAGCCTATGAAAACAGAAGGATAGCATATTGTAGAATATAGAAGGATAAGGACTGTGGTAATTACTGAACCTTAAGGTGTAACTACGTAAAAAGATGCACGTGATGTAGGGGCAAAACGTAACCTCTTTGTATGTTGAAGAGCGGCAATAACTTCACAAAACGTGGCCTGTGGTGGCGTTACCGGAGCAGGGAGCAAAGCCGGGGAACGCCAAGCGGCAGCAGCCCGTGGCTGTGGAGGGCACCAGACAACGAGAAAACCGCACAAAGCAGCAGCTCCTGGGCGTGCGGGAAGGGCCTGGCGGCGCGGCGCGCTCAGCGAACAGCAGAAGGGTGTTCGGGAAAGAGGCAAGGTTATGCATGCAACTTCTGAGGTATTTTTTAATTGACCCAGGGTAGACGTTTTGATGGAGCCGATAGAAAGGTTGCAGATGGTCTGTATTAAACAGTCGCTTTATATTAGATGCTGTTGTATCCTGCGCCTAATGATTGAGTAGTCTCCTGTGGAAACACGTATTTACCCAGAGCTCATAAGGAGCAGCTTCAGTTCTGTGCATATTTCATCTGTCACTGAATTAAGCTGAAAAGTCTACGGGTAACCAGATCCCTTGGATGGAAGGACTGGCCTGATGCTTGTTCGATAAAGATATTTTTTTCCGTACTTAAACTCCCAGGTTCTTTCTGAAATGAAGCCACTGTGATTGCACTTGAAGCCATAGGCTATGTCGACTTGAAAGCCCAGCATGTAAAAGACAGGCTTTGTTCCAGATATGTTTTTCATAGTTTGCACCGTGCAGTGTAGACAGGTTTAGGTGGAAGGAGAGTAATGATATTAAGGGAGAGCTGCTATGAGCATTTGCAGCTTCATTATAACCGGCTAATGCTATTAGGGGAAAAGAGCTGTGAGAAAGTCTAGAGACTCCAATTAAGTAATACTGATATTTTCAGCTTTTGGAGCAGACAGTCTGAACTGGGATTGCGAATCACGCCAGAGAAGTGCTAACTAAAACCCAGTTCAGTCCAAGAGCCTGCATCCAGGCTAGCCCTTACAGCCTAGTGCAGAATCAATAACATTGTAAGCTATTTTGCTCCCATCATGTGAAAACATGATCATTTGCCCTAAAAAAAAAAAATCATTTTTAATGTTGTAATCTTTTAATAGTGAGTTGTCCCTGTAATTCATTACCCCCTCAGCTGCGGGATGAAGCGGCTGTGTTCTGGTTTGTCGTTATTCTCCACGGCGCATGGAGAACAGGCCGGGGGTTAAATGGCCCTCCCGCACGGGCTATAGATGCGCCAGTGCCTTGCTGTGAGATTGCATTTAGTTCCAGGATCTCTGGTGCTTCAAAATATCATGCATTCAGCTGCCGTGATGAACAAAAGCCTCTGATGAGTTTATGTAGGTACTCTAGAAGTAAAACCGAAGAGAAACAGCAAAGAATGGAAATAAAATGTTGTTTTCTTTCACAAGTGACTGGCTGAGTGCAGAGTACAGAGGAAAAAGTAATAAATTCATGTCAGGAGAGAAACAAATGTAATAGTTGAAATATTATACGGCCATTTCTACATGAGTGTGTGTAGATATATAATGTGAAATACAGTATAATCTTAACATTGTTATGTACATACTTATGACTGCACTGGCTCATTACCCATTGCATCAAGGATGCTAAAGTGTTTATTATGCTATTTACCAAATTATAGCTATTTCCTGAACAGCCGGCCCCCACCGAATATGCTTGCATTGTGTCCATCTTTAATAATGAAGTCTGCACTTCGGGGCAGAAACGTAGCCTGGCGGTGATCAGCAGGTTTAATTGGTAATCTCTTTAGCTTTACTGTTTTCTGTTGTTTATTTGTCTCTCTGAAGAACTCATTTAGGGAACTCGGGCCGCATAGGTCAGGCAGATGATTTTTTTAGTGGATACTAGGAAGTGGGATGAAGAGCAAATGAACGGTCAGTTTTATAAAGTGTTTTTGTTTTGTTTTGCAGCCACGTCTGAGTTTAGCTAATCCATCTTGTTTGTAGTAATTTTAATAAAAAATACCAGTATACCACTTTATTATCACCGATTATTTTTTTTGCAGCATCTCAGCAAGTAGATAATATGGGCTACATATAAATAAAGCAATGTTGGCAGGGAAATCTCCCCTGAGGGTTGACAGACCATTCCCTCTGCCACTGTCCCCTTCTAGCACAGCTTCAGTAGTAGGTGTGATTTTAGTAATTTCATTTTGGTCATTGCACATCTTGGAAATGGTGGGTATTTTTTAACTTGTTTTCTAAAAATACCCTAGAATAACACTGGAAGACTGGAAGTATTTTAAAAATCCAGTCTACTCTTGGCCATATATGGCGTGCATTTTTCCACCTTTTTTCCACTCAAATCTTGGACAATGAAAGTAGATGAGTCAGCTGCACATACTGTTCCTCTGGCTTTGTAATGCTGCTCCAAAATGTAACTTGCAAACTCAGTGAAGCAGTGTTTAATCATAAATCTGATGTTATTTCATTTTAATGTTCAGAGAAGTCTCTGCTAAGGTTTAAGAAAATTGTTCAAAATAAAATATAAATGTTGGCATGTAATCCCATCAGTTATTAAAAAAAAACAGTCCAATCAAGCTGTAGGTTGGCTTTGTAGCTCAAAATGCCTTAATCCGCAGGGAATGCCCTATAATGTATGAAAGCAACGTCTTAATTTATCACAGGGCTCATTACTTCTGAGTTGTGCTCTGAATAGCTGTACTTAACTTTTCATAGATAACATACAATGAAGTCTTGTTCATGATGCGTTCTAAAAAATGGGGTTTATTGTGTTTCTTTCCCAAAGAAAAAGGATGTTTTTCCTTAGCACGGAGGTAATTGCAGCGCCTGCTGGGGTTGGGGGACATGCTAGTGGCTCTGCAAAGTGAATGTCCCCCAGGTCTCTGCAGCCAGCGGGGGAATTGGGGCAGTTCTGTGGGTGAAATTCAGCTGGAGCCTCTTGAGTTTTCCCCTCCCCCTGTAAGGTCAGTGCTTTGTACTCATTTCTCATCTGCCTGAGCGCGGTAGTCTGGATCGGTTTATTAAATACTTGAGCTTGAGTTGAAAGTACACCGAAGACAGACATGTGTTGAACATTATTGTATGTGTTTGGACTTTGAAGAACCTCCCAAATCTATTTAGGATTTTGTACGATGAAGAATCGAGTTCTCTTTTAAGGTACTTGAATCTACCCAACTTGCTGCCAATTCTTGCTGCTAGCAGAGATGCTCTCCAGCCCCAGCGTTGTTCATCTGCATTCGATAAGGCTGGCAAATGTCTTTGATTAGGGTGTTTTCTCGGAGTGGCCGTTCAGAGGCAGCCTCCTCCTGTACTCTGCTGTGTCTCATAAAGGAAGGTTTTCCACATTAGTGAAGCACTTAATTACATTGAAGCAGCGTAGTTGCTTTGGGTTTTAGACTTACTTGGGCTGTAAAAGCGAATCGTAACAAACGTTACCATCTGCTGTGCGGATGCCTCCGGGCCTCTCCCTCCCCGCGCCCCACCAGCCTCTTCCCTCGTTTCATCCTTATTGTCTGATTCCAAATCTTGTCATGGCACTTAAGGCACGGAGTAGCTTCAAGGCATGAAGCAGGAGCTCCGCTTTTCCCAGGGAAGATGCCAGGCTTGTTCTGTGAATTAAAGGTTGCTCCAAAGGTTAGCCAGAGCAGTAACAGCACCTTTTTTTTTTTTTTTTCTCCCTGAAAAGTAAACTTGACACATCTATCAGGTCTGAGACTGGAAATTTCTGGCTTCATAGAGGAAAACGTGTCACCGTGGTGTATGTCGTCTGACCTAACTATCCTAGAGATTTTTGTTCCATTTATCTCCTACTCGCTTTATATAATGAAGGAAGTCTCCGTAGGCCTGATCAACCGCGGCGAGTGAGTGAAACATAATGGTTTCAATCAAGCTTTCTGCTTACCCAAGTTAGTTGTTACTCTCCAGTCAAAGGTGCCAGCTCTCACCTTGGAAACCAGGAATAATTATTCTATTCACAGACATTTTCTAGGTATTTCAGTAGCCACCGGTCACAACCTTGTGCTTAAATTTGTAAGATGCTGCCTTCTTTTTTCAGAATTCTAATACTTTATGCCCTTCAGAAGAGTAAACTCCCCGTGGCCTGAATTTGTGGAGGTTTGTGATGCTCTCCGACGTGCCTGCCTGGAGCCCCTGTTCCAGGCCTGTGCGGGGGCCCCGGGGACGCAGCTCCGGCAAACCCGGGTTGCTGCTTTTCCTGCAGAGATTTATCTACAGCACTGAAGGAGCTCCCGAAAGAACTGAAGCAGAAAGCTTTAAAACTCATGTACTGCACAGTTTATTATGACTAAATTACCTGCAAGAGCACCTCATTTCATCTCCAGGCAGAAGAGAGGAATTGGAAGCCAGCTAAAGAGCGGCCAGGGAGGGATGTGGAAGGCAACGAGAAGGGTGTTGGGGTATTTGAAACCTCGGCAGCCCGAGTGCCAGGGGAGCAGGGCCTGTTCTTTTTGTTACCTTTTTTTTTTTTTTAAGGAAAAAAGGTATAGCAGAGATTTCTTTCACCGTGCATGTGTTTTGGATTATCTTTCCCCAGTGAACATTCATTGCAGACATTTTTGACTTCTGGCATCCTGCATTTGTGCAAGGAGGTTTCATGTGGGCAAGGCATGACCCTGAAGGTAATTACCTTGGCAATTTTAGCGTGCTCGTTACTAGAAACAGAATGAAGAATTACGTTGTGGCTCAGGTGAGCACATAGGGGTGGATATTTCTGCAGAGCTTTTCTCCTTTTCTTGCGTCTGAATGCAGGTATCCAACCTAATGCACCTGAATGGTCCATCTCAACTCAAAATAAGTGAAGAAATCCTAGTTTTCTCTTGGCATATTTCTCTTTCAAACTGCTTCAGGCCTTCACAGTCTGGAATATCACAGTAAAAGAAAAAGGATGCAAGCACATATTTAGTTTTGTTTTTTATTTTTAGAAGACAAGAAGACTCATTTTATCCTACTTCTGCAGGGAGAGAGTGAATCATTTATAGGAGACATGAGTGTGGTTGTTTAGTAAAGAAGTGAATAATAAACTCAGTGAAGATTCACTTTAGTGAAGGCCTGTAGGGTTGATCTGGTCAAGGACTCTTCACGTTACAAACAAAATTTGTGTCTTTCATAACATTACAAGCTCCTTTTACATCTGCATGTGGCAATGAACTTGCAAAAGAGCTTCCTTTTTTTATCTGAAGATTCTTAATTTCTTTTGCTCTTTCTGCGATGAAGAGGGACTTGAAACTGAACAGTGTCACTGCTAAGGTTAAAAAATCTTTCACTGTGGAAAAGGTTTTCCTTTCCTTTTTAAAGACAAGAGCTGCTGCCACAAAAGAGGACAAATGAGGTGAAAATACACATTCATGGAGCTGGAACAGGCACCTACAAAGTAAGAGTTGAGGATGCAATTATGAAAATGTCAACAAATACCCAGTAGATGTTTTATATTATGCTTGTAGTTGGATCCCTTTCTACCCCAACTGACTCTTTATACAGGAACTGCAGATTCTTCCGCCCTTGCTCCTGCTCGGGCTGCTCATCCCACGCGTGCAGGTGTTTCACTATTGCTTTGAAACTAGCCCTTGCGATGACCCTAGTGCATCTCCCCGGAGCTGTGTAAAGCCCATATAAACAGAACGAGGATGTGTTAGAGGCGCTTATAATCATGCTGTGTGGGGCCTAGGGCTCAGTCTGGAGGTGGAGAATGTGTGTCTAAGGTATGGAAAGCTTAATTGGCAGCCTAAAAAAAAAAACAACAAAAAAAACAGTGACAAGTAACCTGATAAATGGCACAGACTGTTAATTAGATGTCTAAATTTACCGATTGTGTCAGGAAAATTAGGACACTGGGAACAATATGTCCCTAAGCTGTTCACTAAACAACTGCTGTGCTACTTATTTATATTTATCTGATGAAAAAGTATGTGCTGAAAGGAGCACGGGAGGAAATCTCTGCGCTCTCACTAGTCGGAGGCTCCCAGATCCCTCTTCTCACACAGCCTCCGTGTCCTGATATTCCCCAGCCTGAACTGGTTATTCTAATCCGTGGCCTGAGGAAGGTGTGAGCTCGTAGAGAATTTTGATAGTGGTTGTGTAGGAGGGAGCCACGGGGGACTTCTGCGGGTGAGTCCAACGCACACCAATTCCTCTTGGTCTCGTTGGTATCGGATCAGGCCTGCGATGACGCTCGCAGGAGGGAAGTTCGTTTCCTACTCGTGATTCTCGTTTCAATACGCGTGCATTTAAATAAGCGTGTACTGCAGAACGCAGGCTGTTTACACGTGGGCATGATTATGTGCATGTTTAAACATGTTCCTCGCTAAGTGAGCAAACATTTACACAGGTACCCGAGCAGCGAGCCATTTGCTGGCTCCTCCTGCCCCGCACGTCCTGCTGCGCTCGGGTCGCGGGGACCGACCCGCTCTCTACGTTTCTACATTGGGGTCTTTACTCTTCATCCCTATGCACGTGGTCCTGGCAGGACTATTTGCTTGAGACGCAAAAAGAGTGTTCTAAAGGGTTTTAAAAATTTGGTTGCTAAAAGATTTGAGTTGTTTCTGATGCTGTAGGTTTTAGCTTGCTGGCGGTGCTTTTGCCAGAGCCCGGTTTGGGCAGCTCGGTTTGGGCGGCTCGGTTGGGGTCTGATTCGGAGAGGAGCTGGCCCAGGAATGTCAGGGCCGGTGCAGGCAGCGCGTCGGCGGGGCGGGCGTCCCCGCTCGCTGCGGCTCTGCTGCCGGCTCCTCGGAGTGCCCGCTCACCCGGGCCAGGCACAGCACGGGAACGAAGTGCGGCCCCACGACCCATCCGCAGGGCTCTCCTGGGCCAACGAGAGAGGAGCGCTGAAAGAGACAGGTCAGCAGCAGAGCTGTAACCTCCCGCCTGAGCCAATGGTCTTTTTTTTTCTTTCTTTCTTTTTTTTTCCTGTATGCTAATGTAAAGGACAGGGTCTTGCATCTTTTTTTTTTTTTTTTTCTCTAAAAGAGTTCAGCTGAGAAGTTCTAAGTATTTCTGAAAGTAGGAGTAGGTGGGAATGAAGAAGTACTGAGTGTATACTTAATTATTTTCACTTTTTTTTTTTCAACCTTGGCATGAACAATTTGCTCGCTGCATGAAACGCGCTCTGCTATACAATTAATGTCAGATCAAAATAGCCTTGTTTATTTTGATTGTAGTCCCATTTGTTCCAGTAGCTATTTATTTTTGTTGCTAAAGCAGGAGGAAAAAAACAAGCTTTTTTTTTTCAATATGCAGACACCAGCACTGAGAATTTATTTTAAATAATCTCATATCAGCAGACTGGCCATGTAAGGTGCAGGTGGCTGGTCTGCTTTGGGCAAATGGGGCTTGCGAGCCCATCCCTAGCCCCTGCAATCCTCACAGTGCCCAAAGCACGGGCAAGTTTATGTGATTCTGCAGAGAGCGTCTTGAGGATTCCGCAACTAAGGACGTTTCCACCATCGTTCCTTGCCCTTTTCTCTGCTTTACTGCAGAGGCTTCTTCCCAAGAACATAGGAAGCAACTGGTCCAACCCAAAGACATGTTGTGGGGAAGGAAGAAACACCGGGTTCTGCAGGTCTGGGGAGGCAAAACTTTGCACCTTTGAAAGTTGCCATATATAAGCAAATTAAGAAAGGTGGGGGGAAGGGGAGTATGCGTCAGACCTGTGGTTAAAAGCCTATTGAAAGATAAAGCAGGTTTTCTAGTTCTGCATGGCTTTAACAGGCTTTAGAAAGCACTAGAAGTGAATACAATAGCTTATTCATGTGCCTTAAACTTTTGGTCAGTGGTTCTGCGGGGAGATCACACAGTTTATATGGAAGTAAATTCATGACAGTTGCCAGTGAATTCTTATTTAACACTGAGCTATCCTACCGAGTTCATCCTTCTCTGCTCAGTCTTGGATGACTTTCCAGGAAATATGGGGCAGCTTGCACTTTCCAAATTTATGCTGTTAAAAAGCACTTACCTTGTTATGTAGTTGCGCTTACAAAACACTAGAAGGCTTTGAAACCTCGCAGTCTTTATCCTGTGCTTTCGGACTGCAGCATTACGCTGCCTCAACTGCTTCTGGAACGGCACCAGTAAGTTCCACGAATGTCCTCAAGTAAGAAGGTGCTCCAGCCAGGCTCCAAAAGTGGATCCCATCTGGTCTCATGATGATGAAGGATTATCGGGTGGAAAGCAGTCTGGTAAATAGCTACATCCCCAATCTAACATAGTCGCCAATCGCCTGGAAAGCACATGTAGGAGCAGCAAGCCAGAGGAAATGTGCACCAGCTGGCTTGTACAGGAGCTCTGCAAGGACAAGGATGCATTGCAGAGGCTGTCCTGGGTGCAGAAAAGATTGAGATGACACAATTTTCAAATTGATGCTAGCGAAGGGAATTGCAGTCCCCGCGCGTTCAAATTCAAGTGGCATCACGGGCCGATGAGGCACCTTCCAGCCACAGATTCCTAGCGGATTCACCAAGTGCTACAAGACTTTAAGCCAGTGTGTCGGAATGTAGTCAAATCTAGGATTAGCAGTGACAAAGACAAGTGACTGCGCTGGTTTAACTCATGGTTTTGTGTTTACGCTGCAATAAGAGCTCAGGAAAGGAAGAGTTTGGATATTGCTGGCAGCAAAGAGCCAGAAAGCTTGATTGCTGGCAAAAACTGCATCTGATGATTTATGATTATTTCTGCTGCAGATCCAGTTGCTATAGTCCCCTATGTTTGTACTGTAGGGCCATGGAAGGGTTAGAGGTGAGATCTAGAACAGGGCAGGGGGAAGCCCATAGTTTGCTTTCCTAGAAACAAGGACGGAATTGGAACCGGTGGCAGTCAGGCTCATGAATGTGTGACTATGGCCGGGGCAGGTATGGTTTGTCTGCCCAGGTTGAAAACTAGCCTTCAGGATGGGTTCAAGGGCTTGGGGTTCAGGAGGAATGGCTGGTTTGGTTGTGCTTTTAGGGGCATGTCAACAGTAGGTGCCAAAAGCTGCAAAGAGTCAACATCAGCCCTGATTAAGGTCATAGGACTGTAGTTTAGGTCTAGGATTAATGCATGGAGTTAATTAAGTTAAAAGTTAGGGTTCAGGAAAAGTAGTGCCGACAAAATGCCGTGGTGTTGGTGATTCAGGTTGTGAATTGAGTTAAATCCCAAGCTTAATAAAGGCTTTTCCTCATTTATCTTAATGTTTTCCTTTTGGATATACAACTCTCTTCCATATCTTGATCAAGTTGCACTGAGCTTATTTTCAGCTCGGTTTCTCTCTCTGTTTGATATTCATGAAAATAATGTATCTGTGAAATATGTTCATTCCTTGAAAGGAGACGTGAAGTTTCTCTGGTAGGATAACTTGAATATCACAGGACAAACACGATGTTTGCATTTGTTCTGAGCAGCTGTTCTGTAAAACGGTAAACACTGGATCTTCTAGGGAATTCAGGAGGTGGGCTAGAAAGAAACAGACCTTTCTCTTTTTGGCTCTGCCTCCGGGAAATGAGCATTCCTCGGCAGAAGCCGTGCTTGGAAGCCAAAGGACACGGAGAGCCCGTGCTCGTCTCGCAGGCCATGTTCAAATGCAGGAGAGTGACTCCTGGAGAGGGGAGGGGATTTCCCACTGGGATGGTGCTCGGGCTTCTCTCTGCATTTGTTTTGTGTAGTTGTGCTGATAAAGCACATTGGAATGTGGTATCTAGTAAACATGTTTTTGAAAAGTGTAGTTAGCACTCAGAAATCAACTGAACTTCATTCCGCAGGTCAAGATATTGGCAGTGTTAGATATCTACCACAATATTCATGTTTTCTCCTCCCCAGGGTAATTCCCCACAACAGAAGCAACACAAATATGAAGTTTGTTCCTTCCATATGCATGTTTTCCTTGTCCCTTTTGCTTAAATCTAAATACTGCATTTGAGTTCTTCTGTATTCATATTGACAAAAAGCAAATATTTTGTACTTTAGTGCAGTTAAATCTGTTGTTTACTTTCTTCCCATGTCCAGGCATTTTGCTTCTCAGACTTCCCATTCCTTCTCCTTGATATTGCTTGAGCAAGACTAGAGCATTTTCACCGTCATTTCCCTTTCAGCAATTACTTAATATGAAGATACAGTACTTGAAGATTATATCTTTTCATGCTTATCCCAATTTTGACCAATTTGTCAGGTTTGTTAAAGATGTCCAGCAGCAACACTGAAGCATTCAGTGCACAAAAGATGCAAATATTGATTCCAGGTATTGAATGGATGTGAGAGAATGATTGGTGGTTTTTTCCGGGTATCTAATGTTCCAGATACTGAACTTCAGGACCTTGGATTTGATGATGATTTCCGTTTTATATTCCTTTATCCTCTTACTACATTTTTTTCTAAAGATCAGTGGACTCTATTTGTAAGGATACTTACCTATCCCACAACAGATGGAGAAGAGACAGCAGTACAAGTGAGCAACAAAACAAGAAAAATAAAACTGAGGCCAGACAACTGGCCTTCCTTGTTACAGGGGCATGACAGAAAGCAAGATCATGCCATTATAAATCAATAATGCAGCTTCATCTGAAAATTCTGTTCGTCTTTGGTCCAGCTGGCAAGAGGCAGAAGAGCAATAGAGTACAAAGGCAACTAAAGAAATGATTATTATCATGGCATTATCATGAGAAAAATTACATTTTAGATATTGTATCTAATAAACTGAAAGAGGAGATGGTATATAGACATCAAATAACAAATGGCATATAGATGATAAATTGGGCACTCTTTTCCTCTTAGTAGAAGATCAAAGATACAGTAAAGAAATGGAGACGCAGATGCTTAATTTGTTTCATGGTCAGGTCTCTAGTGTGTTTACAGATGAAATAGCCTTAGCTGGACGTCAACTGTGAGCACTCGTGCGGTGACATCTCCGTTTGTTCTCTTGTGGGTTGTTTTTTTGTTTCTCATGCGGTAAATACTCGGGCCCCGGCCACAATGCGTTTGCTTCTCCTCATCCTTTCTGCTGGAGAAGGTGGTTTCTGGAGGATGGGCCTTCCAGTCGGGAAGGAGCAGCAGCACATGCGGCGGCTGCCGTCCGTGAGGAGCAGCCGTAACGTTCACTGTGGGGTAACGATCGTGTTCACACGGATCACACCTGTAAGCCAGAGTTGTTCCTACAAATTATTTGATGAACAGAGGCTAGCAGCTAATACATTAAGAAAAAAGCATGTTGAATAGTTTCGGAAACAAAAGTAGTGTTAAAATAATTGACACAGTTAACCCTACAGTACTTTTTATCACCACCATTTACTACTTATTCATACAATAATGCTGTTTTCTTCTGGAATCCACTAAACAGAAGTTTTAGTGGTATGACTGCCAGACTTTCTGTGCTCTTCAGCCTTCTGTGCTGCTGTGGTATTGAATTAACATCATCTTGTTTTAGTGCCCTCATTTTTTCAAGTTTTTTTTTTTCAGACTTTTCTTGTGCTGGGATGATAATGTGCAGAATCTGTAGGATGTTTGTGCTCATTTTTGTCTCTAGGTAAAATTAGCACCACTGTTTTAGTCTTACAAATCACTGAATGAACAAGTATCACCTGAGTGTGGATGCTGTGAAGAGAAGTCAAAACCTTTGTGTGACAAATAAAGCATTGCTATATCTGAACGCGAAAGCATTGCAAATGCAAAGTAGATTTTTAATACATTGTCACGCAAAAACTAGCAAGAGGATGGTAATGTAAACATTAATAGCGAATCTTCTAAAATTAGCTTATACACATCTGTGGCAGGGAGTCAATGTGTGAAAGGCAAGAAATGTGCAAAGAGGAAAAAAAGTGGAGAATCTGGGCTGTTTGTTGTTCTGTACAAAGAGCTTTGGGCTGCATGGTTGTAGCAGCCTGCAAAACAAAAGTGCTTAATGGTTTTAAGCACTATTCTAGAGTTTTCCTCCAATCTTGCCCAGTAAAACCTATTTCTCATTCTGATTACTGCACCAGAATGATTGCTTTTAAGATTCAAGAAACAGAAATGATTGCCAGATCTTGATTGAAGCCTTATAAATAAAGTTTCTGGCACATGGCTCATGAGCAATACTATTGAAAGCAGACACGGCAGAGCTGTGCAGTTCACATAATTGACTTAAAATTTCAGTCACTTAGTGCTGATATTTATTCTTTATTTATCAAGTGCCACTGAGGAGGGCTTTGTAGTAGGTGCAGTCGAGTTTCCCAGTCTGATGAGAGAGCCTGTGTAGAGCAGCGGGGCGAAGCCTCCCCATGCCGAGCCCTGTCTTTGCTGCCGGGCTGTCCTGTGGACACGCTGGAGCAGGATTCAGCGCCGGAGCTTCTGCTCCTGTGTCCTTGCCGTGATCCCCACCCAGGTTCATGGCCAACAGATCCTAACCAGCATCCAAAGCCACAGTATGCTGAGAGTCAAGAATACTCTCCATTTTCTTTAAAGCTTAAACTCAGCAGTATTATTATTCAATTTGTTTTCCAATAGCTATTTTCAAAATACACAAGAAACCTCATGGCAGAAGGTCTGGGCGAAGGCGAGCTGAAGTTTGTCTTTTCCCTGAATGTCACCGCTTCCCAGCTCCCCTTCCTGACGTTTTTCTTGGTGTTGGTTTTTGCTGTAGGGAGGGGAACAGGGAAGAGCTTCCTCTTGAGGTTTGTAGCAGAGGCTTTTGCCTAATGAACTGGCAGGGAGTGACAGCCTTTGGCTCCTTCAGTTCCCAAGTGAGTGCTGTTAATTCCCTGCGAAATACCAGGGAGCAGATTCCCATCAATATGTCCACGAAACTCTTATTGATGCTAATGAGATCCGAGTGTGGTATCAAAGGGGAAATTGCTACCTGTTTTCCAGGGCTTGGTCTTAAATCAATGAACAGTGGGACTGCATCATTCCCCTGCTTCTTTCTGGATGCACTGTGTCTTTCAGCAACCTCCCTGTTTATTTATTTATTTATTTATTTCCTTCTCCTGTTGCTATAGCTATCCTAAGCCAAGTTTTCCTGAGAAAACCACAAAAATAAACTACTATTGTTAATGTCAGTACCAACACATACAATGCTTGAAAACTGGGATTTCTGGGAAGATTGCTGAGGGAACTCTGGAAGGCCAGACTTTAGGACTTGCCCTGCAAACCCGTGGTGAGCATGTTCCATGTGGACAGCTGTTTGTCTGAAGGTTGCCCTTAGTGCAAGACAAAACTGCTGCAACCCCCCTGCAGCCTCACTGGAAATCTCCGCTACCGTCCAAGACGCTTAAGGAATCAGATTTACAAGTTCTAATTGATAGCCACTGTTTTGACAGGCAAACAGATTTCTCCTCCCAGTGGCTTCACAGAATTGGCCTCCAGCAGACCTTACCATTAGCAGAACTCTATGGAACAGAATATACAAGCTAATAATAAATCTGTAGGGAAGGATGTTAACCGCAAACTACTACGTCTAATTAGTAATGTACAATAGCCAAGGCCAGGGAGGGAAGGTGTTATGTATAAGAAGGACTGATTTTGACAGTTTAAAAATGCAAAAACATATATTATTTATGATGCTGAAACACATCTCCCAAAATGCAGGATATATAATTCCCCTCTCCTTGCCTTATTTTGGCATTGTTTGAAATGTTGCTGCTTTGTAAAAATGTCAACCGTAGCTGTGGTGGCAAGGCTGGAATTTTTGGTGCTCCGACCTCCCCATCTCCCTGCGGAACATGACGGTGGGCTGGGAGCTCTCCCCTCGCCTTTCCTTCCTCCCTGTCCTGCCCCGCGTCCTGCTCGCTCCCTCTCGGAGCAGGCCCGGAGGCTTCGCGCGCTTTTACCTCAGCGTTTCTCAAGCCCCCAGAGCCGGTTTTGGTTGCTCAGCGTCCACAGCCCATTGCAGGGGAGCAGAGAAAAGGCACTTGAACGCAGAGACCTCAAAGCAGGGAAAGTAGGAGAAGGCGAGAAGCTCACAGGAAAGTGAGGCATGGGGATGTACAACAATACTGTAGTTGTAACTCCAAAATAAATAGTAGAGAAAGACTGTAGGACCTCTTAGATTAGTTCTTAGTAAAGACACTCTTGATGTTTGATTTCTTCATTTGTAGAAGCGAGTGATGATACTTGCTCGCCAAGAGTGACCGTAGGCTCCTACGGAGGCCGAGGTGTCTCGGCCCAGGAGCCCTCTGCTCCCGCGGCCCCCCCAGAGGTGTCCGACCCCGCGGGGCTCCTCGGCGCCTGCCAGGAGCAGCTCCACGCTGTGGAAGTTGGCTCAACCCCAGCAAATTCCCGCTGTGGCAAGGAAGGGGAGGAAAGCATGTGGTTTGGTGGAGAAGGTGAATAGTGCTGATGCGAGATGATTAGCGAGTCTGACACCTCGAGGTATCAGGGCTCAGGGTGCGAATGTAGCAGGTTTGGGGGGTTGTTTTGCAAATGTGTTATGCATATTTAATTTGCGTTGTGATTTCTGTGTCTACAGCTCTCACAGTGTCACAGTTTCAAGTTGCTCTTCCATTGCCAAGGAGGGTTGAGCAGAATATTTTGTAGTGCGAGTGGATATTCTCATAGAGTGCCTTGGCGGCTGAAACACTAAGAAAAGCATGAAATATCATCAGTTATGATACAAGAAAGGTGAAGAGCCCTTACTGGCATAAACACACGTGTAATATATATGTGCTATATACATATTCCTGGAAAAACTGCGAGCTATCCTGTACGTCTGCTGCTCTTGGTCTGTTTTGGTGGAGAAATGAGAAATTGTGTGACTGTGAAACAGAAACTAAGCAGGCAGGGACAAGGGACGAGAGGTTTCTGCTCTGGTCCTTCGGTGTTCACATCAGAAGAAACAACTGGCCTGCAGCACAAAACAAAGCAGGGGAGAAATGGCTCGTGCTGTAGGAAAACAGGGAAAAATAAGAATATATGGGAATACCTCCCTGCTTTGGTGAAGGGTAATTACACAGTCTGGTGGACAAGTGAGCAGGGCTTGGCGCACTGAGCAGAGTGTAAATCAGCTTCTGCTCCTGGCCGAGCGGTAAATCATGGCTGTGCTGTGTTGTTGTAGGCTTTTCCTGCCTGGTGTACGTGATGTGGGATGCAGAGTGCTCCTACGGGTGACCAGAAACACCCAGCAAGGTTGTCGTCAGGGGTGTGAGGCATCCTGTACTGGGAACGGATGCCGAGCTGCTGCTCTGTGCCACTGATTTTCCAGGCAAGTAGCAGTGGTGGGAAGAACCTTCCTAACAACAGTGCCTCCCACCCTCTGGCTATTTCAGCATATCTTCTAGAAATAAGTTCCTTGAAATATTATGAGCTACTCTTCGTAGCTGCTGTTTATTGTCTACTTTTACCTAACAGCTGGTAAGAGCTACTCCACTCCGTTGATCTAAGAGACAGACCCTTCTGGTTTTGCAGCAACCCCTTCTGACTCAGGTGTTGTGAATTTTAGGGTGCCATCATGTTTGCATGTTTAGATCACCTGTAGCCTGCAATTTCAAGGCAAAGGATCAGCCCACTTGCATTTCATATTGAGGAAGCCTCTAATCGCTGCTACGATGCAGAGAGGGCTCAAGACAGCAGTACTGGCAACGGGGACTTCCTTTCATTACTGTCCCCACGACTGCCGCTTCGCTGGGTAATTTAGGGCTTTTCTTCGACGTTTTGTCTCGGCGAGTGACCCTCTCTGTTGGAGATTATGGATCTATTATTTACTTGAGAGGTGTTGCAGCAGGCAGGCTTCTCAGATGTGGTGCGAGGCAAGCTTTGATTAGCCCTTAAATCTGTGGGCAATGTGATGATCCAAGCATTAATACAAATGTGATTAACTGTCTTGTCTTAGCTTTGTTTGCTTTGTTCTCCTGATGCCTCTGTGTTCCATGAGTAGTATGTGCATTAAGGCAGCTCCCCGTCGTAACAGATTTCATGGTGAATTTATTTTCCCTTTAAGCAAAGCTTCAGTGGCAAAAAAATTGCGCTCCCTCTATATATTTTGAGTGAACTTGTGGAGGGAAGGTTTACGTGGGGTGGAATGAGGAAAGCTGCATGAAATGTGAGGGTTAATGCTCCCTGTTCATAACGTGGAATTCTAGATAAATATGGTTTCAGCTTTGATCCTATCTAGACTAATTCTTTGTCACTGTACTAATTAATCCGCATGCTGGAGAGAAGATGCTAATTCGAGCATCAAAGAAATAAAGAGGTGGGGGGAGGAGAGAGGTTGTGTTTAATCAGAGTTGTTAAAAAAGCTGAGTTTTACTCCCATTAGACTGGATCTGAAAGCTCGGTCATCTTAGTGTAGTTTCAGCAGACAGATACAGTAATTTTTTTAAAAGAGGTGGTGGAGGGGCTTGTTTTCTCAACACTGGTAAAAGAAATGGGAGCAACAGAGCATTAGTGTTGATAATGTGCATTTATTTAATGAGAACCTGCACTCTAAAAAAGAAATATTTTGCATCTTTGTGTGTTCTGCATAACCTTTTCTTGCTGGTCATATTGAGTTTTGAGTAGAGTAAGGCCGATTATCTCCCAGCTGGGCTTGAAGACAGCTGCCTGTGAGCCTGCCGACGTTCCTCAAGTTTAGCTCAATCTGCGAAACACATAATTATGGCCCAGCAAGTTTTAGCAGGTTGTCTTGCACCTCAGCTGATTCAGGACACCTGAGGTACGGTCGCTTTTCCCTTTTCAGGGGAGCTATTTTTGCTTCCCCAAGTTACCTTGCAGGGTGCCTCTCGCTGCCGCCTTGCCCGGTGCCACCGTAGAGGGAAGCGCCAGCAGCAAATCCAAACAGCAGCTTTCTGTTATTTGCTTTTTTATTTCTTGTTTTTCCCCAAACCAGTCTTCCCTATTTTGTGATAACGGCGGCAGGCAGGGGTCCCTCGTGCCCCTGAGGCCAAAGCCTCTGCTGGGGGCTGCTCAATATGACGTCCTCCACCAACGCGTTCCCTCTTCTTTCTGTAGGTTTTTGAGCTTTTACGAAGCTATAGGTCCCCCTAGTACTAATACTCAGTGGTGTACTTCTGTCCCGTAAGTAAACATTTAATAAGAAGCCTTTTAGGTATTTAGAAAACCCCTGAACGTGTAAAAGATGTATTTCATTAACACTGCTATTAACATAAATGTAAAATGAGCCTGGCCTGTAATCACAACCAAGTCTCGCTTGCTAAGGATCTTTACGGCAATGTTTAATACTCTGTAAAAGTGTATGTATGAAAGTGATTAATCAAAGCACAGCACTGCTTCTAGAGTATTTCTTCTGCTGTAAAGCTGAGTGATAAAATAACTTAAAACACACGGCAGTAATGGCAGTTAATAAGCTTTTTATAGTCCCTGTGTGGACCTGAAAATCATACCTTATTAGTATCTTTATCTTTCTTGCTCACTCATTCATTCTTACTCACATTTAAATTTAATTCTAAGGGTTATTTCTAGTCTTTCAGAAAGGAGCCGCTTTAATAATCTCAGCATTTTTCTCCATTTGCTGGGAAATTACTAGGAGCCAGAGCTTTTGTTATATGTACTTTACAAATCACTCTGTTTTTTACAGTTCATTTCTGGAGATGTCAAGATTTTATGACATTGTTAGGCTGTGCATCTTGCTTGACGGTGTCGTATGTTGTCCTGAATTATTTCCCCACAGATGTTTGCAATTTCATTAAATACCCGACTCTCGGCAGTGACACCTACTGCTCTGGAGCAACCAAATTAAAGAGCCCAAACGGCCGGATTCAGTCGCGAGCTGCGCAGGGCTCTACCCGGCAGCTGTTTCGCCTGCTTGGAAGTCTGGGCCTTTATAGACCTCCGTGCCTTTTAATCCTTGAAGCAAATATCAACACATTTGAGATCTGGAAGCTCCCGGCTCCGCATGGAAACGAAGGGTTGCCATGACCACAGCTTTAGGTCTTGCACGTGAGACATTTATCCCAAGTATAACAGAGCAGGCCTGGAGACGCTTCGTTTTGATTTTTGCCCTCACAAGCCTCGTGCAGCACGCACAGGCTTTCATAGCAGAGCCAATGCCAGAGTAGTAAATACAGCAAGCAAGGCAGCACACGCTTGGGATTCAGAGGCCTCATTCACGTAGTGCTTCTAAGGGAGAAAATGCTGGTTGTGTGCAGGACACAGCTATCTCCTCTTGAGAGATAAGCAGCAGGACAGCTCCTCGCTGCAGGGAACTGGTTTGCAGCAACGTGTAGCACCCGTGCGTCTCCCCTCGGGATGGCTCCTTTGACCCCTCGTGTCTCTGCAATCTGCACATCACGAAAATCCCTTTCTCCTGCATGCAGAAGGCCTGTGCTCAGAGCGGCTGGAATATTAACATTCCCAATTGAAAAGTCTCCTTAAGGGTATTAGCACCTTGACTTCTGTAACGGCCCTTCCCAGGCGTTTAACAGTCAGTCAGACAGCCCGGGAAGTTACAGGTTTCTCTCCTGTCAGTGTGGTCACCACTGACGTCACTTGGATTAAACTCATTAAGAAGGTTATAGAATAGGAGAATACAAATTATTTACTGAGCTTCTAATTAAATTCTTCCATTTGCTGCATAAGATTTTCCCAGAGAAATAATTGTGTCAGATACTAACTTAAGAGAATTTTACTGTGTACAGTGTAGCAAACCAGACTTTTAAAAACGGACGTGCTATACATTTTTGTCTTTGTCTTCTTCTGTCAATAGCATTAATATAAAAGGCAGATTTTACCATAATCCAATTATTTTTTGCCTGGAGATTTGGAAACTTCAATTCTTAAAGCCTTCCAGTTTTCAGAGAATTTTAATATGAACTTGATTAATTCCATAATATTATTGTGACAATAGGTTTTATCCTGTCCTTACTGAGGTGAGGAGTGGACCTCTAACCGACTTAAGCCTAACCAAGATGAAACCCAGCTGGGCAGCAAGTGTTCTTCCCTTTCGTTTTTCTCCTATATTTTGTTCTATAAGCAGCAGAGAACCATTAAGCCCGTAGTGCACAAAATGTGCAAAATTAGCATGGATAGCAGTTAATTTCATCACTGTAAGTCCATGGTAATTTAGAATATGCCTGCAAACAGGCCATAAATTTTAGGACATGGTGTATAAATTCAGGAAGGGACTATGCAGGATTGTGGTTTAGTGCTGTGCACTCAGTATTGCTTTCCTCAACAGTGTTAAACCTTTGCTATTCTTATTTTTTAATGTTTATGTGAGACTTTTGTTGAGCTGAAAAATATATCACTATAATAATAAAAAGGAATGGATTTTTAGGTTTTAATAATGTGCAAAAGAGACTAAAAAGCTGAACATTTTTTTCAGCCTTGAGCTCTATGCTATATATTCAGTGTAACAGGTAAATATTGTAAGCCTGTACAAATCCCATGTGAAGCCAGAAATAGCAAAAAAATAAAGCAAAACAAAAGTTGTTTTCATCAAGACCAGCTCACTATTACTGGTTTATAATTACACTAGAACTTGCCAATTTGTGGCAAGAGTAGCTATGCCAGCAGACAGCATTTTTTTGCTGACAGTTGTCAAGCTGGCAGTTACTACAATCAAAATTGTCATTTTATTTTATTTAAAATGTATTTCCTCAGTAAGCAACCCAGACTAGAAAGTGAGGGAATGTAAAATCTTTTTTTTATATATATATATCTCTTGAGTATGCAACATATCCAACTCCAACTCCCTGCAGCAATACAAAATGCCCAAGAATAATGTTTTCAAAATCAATACATGCTACAGTCAAATATGAGACTCTGCAAAACCGTAATTGAAATTGTGGCAGAAAAGTCAGCAGCCTGAATATGAGCACAGCGCCAGAGCCGCGTTGGGACCGGGCGGCGAGCGCTGCCCCGGCTCCCCGGGGGACCTGCTGGGAGATCCCTGCGGTGCGTGCGAGGACGGGGAAGGGGAGAATCATTATGGTTGGAAAAGACCTTTAAGATCATCAGGTCCAGCTGTCAGCTCACCACCACCATGGCTCTAACCATGTCCCCCTGTGCCCCATCTACACGTTTCTTGAGCACTGCCAGGCACTGTGACTCCACCACAACCCTGCGCAGCATGATCAACACTTTACCACTCTTCCCATGTAGAATTTTTTTCCTCATATCTAACCTGAACCTTCTCTGGCACAACCTGAGGCCGTTTCCTCTTGTCCCAGTGGTAGTTATTTTGGAGAAGAGGTTCTGTGACTCTCCAGCCTCTGGGGACAGCCAGAGGCACAGTCAGTGCATCCTGCTCTGCTTGGGAAAAGCGAAAACAGGGCATGTATCTGCCATCATGCTGCAAGAACTGTCACGAATGAGACCTCGGCGAGGGCTGAAGGTGGTTCCTAGATGAGCTACACATAAGTTTCCGTGAAGGGAAGCTGTGCACAGCAGCACTGTTCTCATCCAGTACCTGCAGGGCTGCCCTTCTCCTCATTAGCACCAAGCATCGTGTGTCTGTCTCATGCCCGGCTTCCCCCTTATCCCCGGTTTTCATCGCTCGGAAAACTTGTTGCAGGCTTCCTAAGAGCTTCATCTGACCTCAGGCTTAGAACTATTGATTCAACACACGAAAAATTTGGATCGTTACCTTCTGAGACTGGTTGAGTATTTGCAAGATTTCTGCTTTGGTCGGAGGAGAAACCTGAAGTCAATACTTTACAGTCTAAATATGCACAATAATTTAACTATTCCACTTGAGGCGGTTTAAGTTGATAAGAAAAACAAAAAGGGTAAAAGAGGCGATCACCTAGATTGCAGACTTTCAGAGAAGAGTTTGCAGTTCTGAGTTGTAGTTAGCACTACAGCATTTTTAATGATGAAATCATTACTTTTTAACATTGTTGTCATTGATTTGCATGGCAGGACACAAGGAAATCATTTGTGGAATTGAGAACTTCAATTTGGGGAAGAGAAGGGATGGGTTTTGTGCTTTTGGAGCCTTTAGCAATACGCTTATTTGACATATTTGACCCAGAATTCTGTCTGGAATTTAGAAATGCAGTTTACTCCCTGGTTTAGTCACCTTTTGCAGACTGTGAAGCCAACTGTTAAGCTAGGTGTATTTGCACACGGTAGGGCAGAGTGGGACCCCAGTGCTGACTGGGGCCAGTGGAGCACTTCGCAGCATAAATATTAAATGATAGTGTGTCACTAGCCAGAACCAAGAAGTTCTTTAAAATGCAATAGGACTCAGAATATAGTTTACTTTTTAAAATCTGCTCACACCCCCTAGTTTAAACAAAAGACAAATCCTTACATTAAGACTCCCTAGGAGTGCGAGACAGCAGCTGTGAGAGGAGCAGAACGCGTGGGGCAGGCTGTGCCTGGTGCCGCAGCAGGTCGCGGTGAGAGGAACCTCTGGCCACGTTAAACAGCCACTAATAATAGTTCCCCCGACCCGCAGCGCCTTGCGGTTCACCCCTGGCTTTGAGGTTGGTTTTTTTTTTTTTTTTTTGCTTTCTCTTTCAAACAGTACTTAGGGGCCAAATCAGTTTGCAATCAGCCCTTCATACTGCGTATAGCCTGTTGAAAACTTGTGTTTTGCAATGTGTGCCATGTTTGCTCAAGACAAAAGCTCAGTGTTGCAATTGCCTGAAATCTCTTGTCTCATAGATAAATACGCTTTTTTTTTCCCTTTAGTAACCATTTCCTCCTGACCCTCCCTTGCTATCTTAAACAGATTTGGAAAGAAGAAAGAAGATAAAAGTGGGAAAGTGGAGCAGAAGGGGAGTCCGAAGCACAGCGTCCTTAAAGAAGAAGAGCTGCAGAAAATGAAAGACGAGCGTGAAAGGTGAGCAAGCAGCAGCAGCATCTCTGCGGCCACTCGCATCCAGACTCCCCTAAAACTGAGGAAGATGAGATCCTGCAAAGCCTGTTTCCCCCTGGCCTGTTCCCAAGCCCGGCTGACTTGCTGGTTTTCTCGTCTCTACTTCTGCAAAGCAAGAGGCTCCTGCCTCCCCTCGCACCCTGCAGCTGGCAGGGCTGGAGGGTGGGAGCTCTCGTGCTTAGCAATGCTCTTCTCTGCCCATGTTTGGCCCCCGACTCATTCCAGGGCTGTTCACGGGATGCCAGAGAGGCTCCATGCTCCTTTCTGGTGTCTCCTGGCAGAAAAGGCAGCGACCCCAGCACGGGGCAGCCCTCGGGCTGGCGGGCAGTGCCCAAGGAAACCATGTCCTGCTTCCACTCGGGTCGTGCACTGTCCCGTCAGCCTTGACTGCAGCTGCGAGGGCTGATTTAAGTAATAATATTTACTCATTTCCAAAGCTAGTAAAGTTGCTGTGTTGCCGCTGCTGGGTACGCTTAGCCAAAGTTTCAGCCTTTAGTTCACCTCGGTTAAATAATGTCAGCAGAAAGTTTGTGCCACTTATTTTAAAATATTTCTTATATTGCGTCCCTGATTTTGCCAGATTGATGAGCGCCTTTATTTTAAACTGCTGACTCCCAATTTGAATACTGGCAATTTGAGAGGTATGTGTCCTTCATTTTAAAGAAGCCAGTGTCTTTTATTAGGATCCTGGCAAGCTAAGAAGCATGTATCCCATCTGTTAAAGGGCCAGTGTCATTTACTAAAATGTTGGCAGGCTGCAAGGAATGAATCCTTCTGCCTAGAGGTCTAACGTTCCCATTGGACACGAGATAATTGTTCTTAATATTTCTTTAGCGTTGAACGCTGTTTTTAAAAATCGCAGCCACTGATTGACAGTAACTTGGTAACACTGCATTAGAAACTGGCAGCTCAATGTCTTCATCATTCTGGTGTCTCTAGTAACGATTTCAGTTTTGACCTGGAAGGGTTTGATGCTGAAATGGAGAACAGCAGGTGTGTTGAGAAGTGGATGAACCGAGATGATATTTTTAACTCGCTTATTTGATTCTTTCATACTGCACAAGAATAGAAGTATCACCCCCTTTTCCGTCAGGTAATTCAGCTTGAGATCAATTAACTTCTTGGGATCAAAAAAAAAAAAAGAGAAGTTGAGTGCATTTTCTAAATAAATGAGCATATTTGTATGCCTGCCCACAAAGGACTCTCCACAGACTGACTCTTAAACTCTCTTTGAGGTGTTGGGTCATAGGACAGAAGAGTCTTTATTTTTCCCTGAAGATAATTATATAATGTTTAAGGAAAATTATGCGATGTAGCCAGTTCCCACATAAGGGCAAAACCACTTGGGTGATTGAAAAAAAAAAATCAGTTGAAAGAAACGTTTTCTGATTTAGTGTGAATTCAGTCTCTTTGCTGTGTTGTTGACTGTTCACCTAGTGATGATGCTCAGTAAAGACAAGTTTTATAGCTCTGTCCCAAGATTCAGTAATTCTCTAATGTAATTCAAGTCCAAGATTTTAATGCACATATTGGCAAAGAAAACCTTGCAGCACATCCATGCCATAGATCTTCTGCTTCTATGACTTCACTGGCTGCAATTCCGCATACTTGGTCTCATCTTTATTAAACCAAGCTCCACTGAAGTTTACTAGAACATAGGTATCAGATTTTTCAAATTTGTTCTTTTTGAGAGTGACATGAGTTCATTTTAAAACTGCCAAGAATGTAACAGTAGATAAGTAGACTGCAGAACTGTTGATAGCAATGTAGCATGCTTTTTTCCCCGACGCCTATGAATAAATCCCGTACAGCTTGAACAAAATACAGATTTATTTCCTAACATTTAACCTTTTTAAAATCAACTTAAACATATACCTTTATCATTCTAATCATTCTATATAAGTGATTTTTGTTCAGCTTCTCAATCCAACACTTTTTTTTGCTTAAATTTCAGTTATCTTAAGTGCTGACTGCCTAAATACTTCAGGATGTGTCACACTAACCAGTACCCACTTTTTTTCTCTATTTTTTTTTTCTTTCTCCATCTGATGTTTTTTCAGAGGCTGAGCTGTCCATTTCGGGCACTCGTGGAAGAGGTCAGAGTATTTGCTTTTTGGGCAGGGTGTGACAGGATTAATGATTAAGCGCATTTCAGCATCTTAGCAGCTGTGGAGCTCGCATGGTTTTGGAGGTTGGTTTTGCATGCACTGTATACTTGGCAGGTCTCCAGAAAAACAAAAATACTGTTCCAAGATCTCAGCCAAGAAATATTTTTCAGTAGGAAGTGCACTTCCAGTTTACAGGAGAAGGCCATCTCTTTGAGTTTTGCAAAATGTTTTCCGCCTGGTGTTAGATAGGGGAAAAAAAAAAAATAATCTCACAGATTTCCGGGGGTAAGCCTGCCATAAATCTGTATTTCCCTGGATGCAGCTTTTTTTTTTTTTTTTTTTTTTTTTTCTCCCAGAGGCTTTGACAAGAGTTATGTTCATGCAGAAATGTCAGATGTGCTGCCTGCGCAATTATGGACCGACCCTGTGGGACAAACGCCGGGGCTCTGGCACTGCCGGGAAGCGTCGGGCCGCGTGTAGGTGTGCGGCATGGGCAGAAGCCTCCTGTGCTCCGAGTGGGCTGGCTTTGCTGCTCGCGCAGGGGAGGAATTGCGCAGTGCATGTGCAACAAGTCTGGCACATCCAGAACGTGTTAGAGCTGGTGGGCGGATGCAGACGCTTCCACTGGAGTGCAGATGCTCCCAGAGGGACGTGGCTCGCTGCACAGTAGCCCGCAGCACACATTTGCCTGGCAGCCCCTTTGTGGGCCACCACGTTTAAAAAGTGGGGAAAAAATCTCTATTTGTGTGGCCTGGTGACTCCCATTCCACACCTTGCTGCTCTCCGTGCTCCTCGTAGCCGCGGTTCTCTGCGGCCGCTCCGCATCCCGCGCGGAAATGCTGACACGGCTTTTCCTGCCGCTTGGGTTTCCTGGCAGTCCCGGCCAAGAGCAGGCGCTGCTTGTGCTGGCTGCTGTCGGGGAGGCTTGGGCCTGACATTAAGTATTTGCAGTTTAGGTAGAAGAGACAAAATCTGGCAGAAAAGTGTTCCGTGGGTGGGAATCTGATGTGCCGCTGCTTATCCGGCTTCCCAAGAAGCCCCTGCAAGGCCAGGAATCTGTCCCAGACCTCAGCACCAGGTCTCCTTTCTGTTCAAAGCCAGGATTTTATTATGCGCCTGCTCCTTCAGCAGACTCCAAATGGTTAAGGGGGCTTCAGGATGTTAGGAATTGTTTAGTAACAGCCTTATCTGTGTCCAATCGCACGTGAAGTCAGCACCTCCTCTGAATTTCACAGTTTGCTCCCGTTCCCTCCCCGCGCTGCCGTGTGCCGCAGCAGCGCAGCATCACCAACGCTTTCCCGGGGAAATTCAGGATTTCGCGGCGGAGGCGGCGCAGGAGGACTGACCGAACTTGTGGTATAACTCTCTGACATGGTGGTTGGTCCTCCCTGACAAGTCAAGTGTTTCGTTGGACCGAGGCCCCGTTTTAAATAAACTCATCGTTTTGCTCATGCTTCAAAGAGCTTGGCTGTAATAAAACATGGGCTCCAAAGGGCTAGAATCTGCCCATAAAAGGAAAAAGCAAATGCGATGTCAGAGGTTTATTTTGATCAAGCTGACTCAAATCTGTATTTTTAGTGCGTTCCGTATAAATTACTCAGAATTTATCATTTTAACAACGAGATGTTCACTACATCATTAAATACTGGAAGAGATTCTCCTTTTACTTTCCCTCAAAACAAGACTTCTCTTCCTCCCTTCCCCCATATCTTTCCCACTTGCATGGGGTTGCCTTTTAATTTTCTAACCTTTGAAAATCATTGTAAAACAAACTCGATAAATATATTAGGGCACTTGAGTTTTACACATAGTAATTTGTTTGCCTTTCAAATGCAAATACAGTGACTATCAATTGAAAGAAAACAATTTTTTCCTGTTTGTTTA
>NW_010576396.1:329317-396183 GCF_000705375.1 Tinamus guttatus | reverse complement strand
AGAGAGCTTCAGAGGTCCCCTCCAACCTTAATTTCTCTATGATACTGCAAATTAAAAAATAACTTGGTATAATTATCAATAGAGAAAATATATCAAGATAATTAGGGTGTTAAATGGCTTTCAGTAATCTGCTGAGTTTTACCCAGCTGTACAACTAAGAAGAAACTTTCTGAGATCCGATAGCTGGAGTAAAATCCTGCTTTCCTCAAAGTTCATGGGGTCTAAAAGCCACTGACTTTGTGAGAACCATGATTTGTTAAGAGGGCAGGATCATGTCCTGTTGGTAATCACTCCCTGCCACCTCTGAAATAAATGGAAGAACATTAAGATCTCTGTCATGATTATCCAAAACTCAGAGCCTAGCCTTCAGCAAAATCCTTGTTTTGCAGTATGAAAGAGTGCAGTTTGTCATAAGCATGATTTTTACTATCAGTATAGTTCTGTCTCCATAGGCTCTAGAACGGGCAATGTTTTATGTTTCTTGTCATTGGACCAGTTAACGTTTTTGTTGTAAAATCTGTCTTATTTAGCCCAAGTTACATAGTTTCTTACTGGGTTGAGTTTCTGTGGCATGCCTTTTTTATTTACAAGACTCTTTCTGCTCTTATTTACAATTAGAGAGAGTAATTATGGGGGAGACATTGTTCAAATCTAGCACAATAGAATGAGATAAAATGAAGGAGCACTTGCATAGCTTGTGGAGAGGATGTTTTTGACAAATATGCCACCAACAGAATACCCTGAAAGATAATACTAAATTAAATATTGTTTGAGTCTTGATGAGTCCATATCAGATGTCCTCAATTTGCTAGCAAAAGGAGGAGGTTTTTTAAGCTCTAAGACATGCTTGCCTCTTGAGTTTTCCTAGATTATGGTTGAAAAAACACAAATGAGTCTTATCCTGATAAAAGGTGTAGATTGAATAAGATTGTTAATGGCATTACAGACCATGCCTGTCTGAACAACAATTATGGAATAAAAAAATGAAAAGCACTGGACTGAAATTATCTCCTCAGATATTCAAGTGAAATATATCCATTCCCATCAGTGATTATGGCTTATGAATATCTCAAGACAGGATGGATCCAGTCCACTATTATGTAAATGAATGAAAATACAATATTTTAGTTACCAAAATATATTTTGCTAGCAGCTAGGAATGAATTAAAACATTAAACCCAATGGAAATCTGAGTGACCTCCTGCAGAAATAGGCTGCTTTCCCCTAGACAACCCGTTACTCAATATATGTATGAATTAGGTAAATGAGAGACAAAAGCAGAAATGTTATGTAAAATCACAGTTGAAGTATTAAGAAACTAAATCAGATGTAAATTGAGTAATCATTGCGGTATGTAGATCTCGGGGAGAGTCACATGAGTGGAAAAATGCAGTGCAGGAGCTTTCATGCTGCCGTTCACAAGGAACGACCAAACAAGTGGAAAAATGTTTAGCATCTCAATGATCTCTAACCTTAAAGCATCGGAGTTTTGTTGTTTTTATTTTTGTGGTTTAGGTATACCTCAAACTGCTTGTGCATGTACCGGCTCTGCTCTTCTTACTGCAAACAGAATAGAAATTGTCTTTAAAGACCTTCAGCTCCCTCCCTGCTTATTTCTGTTGCACATTTTATCTTTTCTTGCTAGTCTTCCTTCTCCCCCAGGAACATCTTTCACTCACATACCAAGCATCTTGTTCATTCATGCATCTGTTTGCTCTTCCATAAAATCTGTGCTTTTAACCCAGCATACAAGAAATTTTGCTGTATTCATTGTAAGAAGAAAAGAAGGCCCCTGAAATACGTTGTTTGGTCACCAAATGTATTTTCTGTCTGTTTGTGCTGTTTGTCTACTTAGCCTGGCACCTTGGGGCTCGAGTTATGTTGTGCTTTGTGCTCTGCTCAGTGCTAAGCACACAGTTAGTAAATAAATTTTTTAAAAAAGCATCACACTTCTGATTTTTTGTAAAGTCAGAAGAAAATAATACTTTCTTGGCTCCCTTGGACAATTTCAGTGCTGTCAGCAGACCCTGAACTCTCCGCAGAGAGGCTGCCCTTACATTTGAGGGCAGCAAGTGAAAATGAAGCTTCTTGGCTCCGTGGTAGGTGCTGCCTGGCACCCCTGGCTTTGCCTGCTGCAGGCTGTGCCCATCTTGAGGTATAAACAGAGAGCAAGCCGTCTTGCCAAGTGCCTGGTGGGTGCAGCTTAGCAGGAAGCATTGGGAAACGCTGCTGGAAGGGCATCTGGAACCGGCGAATCTGCCTTCAGGTACTTGGCCACGTGCATAACACCGCTGCCTGAAAGCGTCACGGACGGCAGCAGGGCTTGCGCTGCCACCTGCTCGTGGCTTGGAGCCCGGACCCCAGGTGGAGCTCCTCACGCTGGTGTCCATGGGCTGGGCTTGCAGAGCCATGCAGCCCACGTGTGAGGTGGAGCTCCTCCCACCTGTGTCCATGGGGCCTCATGGGGCCATGCAGCCCACATGTGAGGTGGTGCTCCACATACTGGTGTCCATGGGCTGACCTTGCAGAGCCATGGAGCCCACGTGTGAGGTGGTGCTCCTCACGCTGGTGTCCATGGGCTGGCCTCATGGGACCATGCAGCCCACATGTGAGGTAGAGCTCTTCACACCTGTGTCCATGGGTCGGCCTCATGGGGCCATGCAGCCCACATGTGAGGTGGAGCTCCTCATACTGGTGTCCAAGGGCTGGTGTCACGGGGCCGCGGAACCCATGTGTGCTCCGTGCTGGCTTCCTGGGAGCATTTCTGGGTCAGCTCTGTCAGTCATTCCTTGCTCAGCTCCGTTATCCCAGAGTTTGGTCGGCGGGGTCCCTATCCCCTCCCGCAGCTGCCTCGCTCTGCTGGAGCGGCAGTATTTTAAGGCAGCTTGTGCCTGTCAGTATCTCTGTCACTGATGTCAGGCGAGAGCGTTTTACATTGTGTTTGTCGCAGGCGGCGAATACATATGTGGTCATTGACAGTAGCTCAGCAGAAACACAATAACTTGTTAAGCCACAGTAACTCAATCGTGTGCCGGAGCTCGGAGCTGCAGCTGGAGAGGAGCTCTGGGGCGCTTAACCCTTCGGTGGCCGCTGCTGGGTTAGGCAGTCTGAGTTAGTTAGGCTGGTTTGGGTGTCTTTCCCTGGCTAGTACCAAGCAGTCAATGTGCACGGCTTGTTGGAGTGTGTCTGGTGGGAACACTGGGGGAAGGACAGATAGGAGCATTTTCTTGCACCTCTGGCGCTGCGCTGTCCAGCTGTGCGAGTTGTAAGGTTTCCTCAAAAACCGTGTCCCACCTTCGGAAGGACCTTGGGTACATAGGCTGCATATAGTCTGCCTCTGACTTCTAAAAACGGGATGCAGCATTTTCTGAAACTGCTGCCTATACTTTTATTGAAGTTATATATTTCACAGGGCTGCATTTTTTGCTGAAATTATTTGTTGTAAAGAGAGGCTGTGGTAGCTAGTGGATCCTGAAAGCAACGGAGAAGATTTAGGTAGGATATGTGTGTGGATGGTAACGAAGAAGAGCTGGGTCGCAGGAAATAAAAAGGGCACTGCCTGATGCAGCAGTTCTGTGTCGCCTGTCCTCCAGCTGCCCGGGGAGAGGCTGTGTTGCTGCAGCAGCCGAGGGAAGTGGATGTAGTTGTCGTGCAGCGGTTTAACGGGAGAGCTTGGTTTTCAGGTGGCGGAAGAAAGTGAGCAGAGATGATACGGGATACCCGAAAGGAAATATCGCCAACTTCCCCTCATTCTGCGCGTGCGGTTCTTTTCCCTTTCCCTTATCAGGAAGCCTGTGGAAACCCTACTGCTACACTAAATTGTTCAGATGGTGACCTGTGCCTCTGCCTGTCTCTGGTTTCAGTGCCAGGGTCGTGGTGCTGAGTGACATTTTATCTTTTGTCACAAATTTGCGGCAGTTGTTTAACCAGACTCATCCTGTGGTGCTCCGGTTTGGGGCTCTCCAGCGATTATTGTGTGTTCTTAATAAGTGTAAGCCGATTGCTGCAATACTGGTGTTGATTTGATAGATTTTTTTTGTCTTATTTAGTAATGAAGAATAAATATGTGTAATATAATGCTGTTTCAGATTTAGGAGGGAAATGCAGAAACGGCAGAGGAATAAGGTAACGTGTAGCAGACCTGGCCTGCATGGTGGGGTTGGCAGAGCATTAGCAAGCGATGCAAGGAAAAAGGGCATGCATTTTGTCAGACCTCAGTAAAGTTTCAAGTTCACTAGGATGTTTTAAATAAAAAAAAATGCATTAGAACTGCATGAGGACTTAATACTGCGTAATAGCAAGAGGGGTATTTGAAACTTAAGAAAAATGTAAATAAACTTCAAAGGTGAAAAACATGAGAGAAGGCGTGGATGGAAAACAGAAAGAAAGAAATTGATCATCTGACAGTTTATTTCTCTATATTTGAGCATTTGGGCTGAAATGAAAAATAGGGTAAAAGAGAGATCATTGAGCAAATTTTATAGATTTCCATGGAAGAGTGAGAAAGAAACAAGAAATATTAATGCAATTACAATAGCAATGTTGAAAAGATGAAACATTGATCGTGAAGAAATACACATAACCTGTTATTGACTGGGCAGTATAATATAGAATGGAAATAATTGTTCTTGAGCAGGTTCAGCTTATAATGGTGCAAGCAATAGGTGGATCAATTCAGCAGGAGAAGTTGGAGAAGCCGGACTTGTTCACAGGAACAAAGGAAAATTGTGGTGACCTAATTCCAGCTTTTGTTGTGCAGAATATACCGGTATTGATAGCAGGACAAATTACTCTTGCTGTCAGACTTGAAAGCCAGATGTACGTGATGCTGCAGTTCTGCACTGCTCTCCTGCCTTCAGAGCCTCCAACTCCTAGGGGATGTGTTGGTCCAAAGAACATTTTGTCCCGTTGCTTTCTGAGAAGCTGTTGCCACGCTTCGTGGTGCTGGGCCCTGCCTTCTGCATTGCCGGTGAGACCATTCTTTGAAATGCATCGTCTGCCCGTTTTTCCACCCCGAACCATCCCACCTGCACCTATAGGGATTCCCCACTGTGCTGCGGAGCCTTTGCCTCGGGTGGTCGATTCCTCCAGCGAAGCCTGTTAGGCTTTTTCTAATCATTAGGTGAGGGTGAAGCCCTCCACTATTTCCCAGTTTTTTAAGTATGTTCAAATAATCAGCGCTTTTTCAGAGTTCATCTCGAAGACATCAGCAATCTCTAACTGCTGGATGCATTTTTAGTAGAAGAAAAACAGGATAATCAGAGGCAAGGACTACCCAACTGACAGTCATCGATGCAGAAGCTAACAGCTATTTGTGTGAATTTTTTTTTAAACAAAGATAGCGCCTTCATTTTTACATTTCTAAACATAATCCCATGTGGAACATGTAAAATATTAATCTTTCTGCAAGAGGGTTTCTCTTGAAGTCCCTTTATGTATAAAAGATGGAAATCAGCAGTGTAGACCTCCCTCCCTGCTTCATTGATGTCTGGGGCCTTATTTGCAATGGAAATCGTCCCCTGTCGCTGCAGTACAGTCAGTGCTCTCAGGTGATGAGCTACCTGAAAAGACTGGGCTAGCTTGGCTGGGCCAGCTGCTAATTTTGCCCCAAATTCCTTTCCGATCTGTTCCGCGTGGAGCTGGGCAGGCTGGCTCCCTCCACAGGCCCTGCTGCATGGTTTCTTTTCTATCTTTATGCACGAACCCTCAGAGGAGAAGGCTTGTGCATACTTTCAGCAGCTCTCTAATTACTCGTTTGCCAGCAGTGGTTTGTGGTTTAGATAGAAATGAAAGCTGACCATGTCCTTTTATTTTGGTTTCTGTTTTCATATAGCGCTCCTCAGCCCTGACCTTCTCCATGCACCATCTTCCCTCGCTCTATGGATAAAAGCCCAACTTTTACGCAGGTCTCTCCCAGTGCCATCGCTGGTCTTACAAAGACAAATATGTGTGCGTCCCATCATTCTGCAAATGCCATTAAACCCTCACCATCCCAAGGAGCCATCAGCCATTAGCCAGCTGAGCACTTGGCAGCAAACCGAGGGAATATGCGCCTCGCTAACTGAATTTATCATATATTGACACCAGGCCAGGCCTTCCATGGGCTTCTCCAGGAAAATCTCCCTGGGCTAAGAATGGTGCAGACTCAAAGGCCCGTTGTTTGAAGGCTGCCTCTGCTCCGAGGTGCTGCCGACCCAACGCAGGGAGCGAGCACGTGGCCTGGCCCGCGCAGGCGCCGGAGCCGGGGAGGGGAGACTGTGCGGGAAGCAGGAATTTGGGGAAGGAACAAAGGAGAAACCGTGTTTTAAGAAGACTGAATGTGGAAGCCTGAGAGATTTTAAGGATATAGATGGATTGTAGCTGATTTCTTCTTACCGTCCTTTCACCTCCAAGAGCTAGTGTCGTGGATCAAAAATACCCACTGAGCCTTAATATAATGATATTGTAAAAGAAAAAACATACGCTAGTTGGGCTGTGGTTGGGGACTTGGGGAAAATCAGGAAAAGGATCTTAAGAAGATATTGCTTTCACACAGTCTGTATTTAGATATTCAGAGAGGAGAAGGGTGGTCAGCTCTGTCACAGAGTGCTGAGTGGAAAGTGGGCACCCTCTCTGACTGTCGAAGCCTTTGTGTCATGTGCAGGTTCATCCGCTGTAAGGTGTGGGCACATTCTAGGCATTAAATCTAGGTATTTCACTTAGTGTCACATCTAGATGTGCTCTAGCACAGAGAAGCGAGAGGCCTAACTTGAAAGCTGGCAGGATGTGCATTAATGTGTACAAGTATATGTGGAAAAAGACATGCTGTTCCGATTAGAATTATTTGTGAATCTTTTGGTTACAAATTGCTTGGAAAAATAATTAAAAATGTATCATCAAAATAAATGGTAATGAAGCAACATAAACAGTATCAATCACATTCTCCAGTTAATAGTTCCTGTGTAGCAGGCTGGATCAACAGCGCTGAGCTCCCAGGGTGCTCATCTATTTCTTAAGGGCACCATTTTCTCCATTCATCTTCAAGACTTTCTCCAGAACATCTTCATTTCTCACTATGCGGAGTCCTGAACTCATTACATTTCAGTGGTGGCACTTATTCTTTGCTAGCACAAATTTTACTCTTCCTTCCACCCTTCTATTCTGCAGTACGGGGAGATGCTGCTCTACTCAGGTGCCGTCAGGAGCACATGTTGACTTCTGTCAGTCCCTGCCTGCATTTATCTGTCTTCCATTCTTCATTTTTTTCCGCTGTGCTTCATTATCTTCCGTAAATGTTATTTATTACTTACTGCGGTCAGCATTCCGCCTGATCCATCTCCCTGCATTTAATTACGCTGTCTTGAGGAGCAGCTGAGCAGTTAGCAGGCAGTGCTGCTCCTCGAGCACTGCCCAAGTTTTTCTGCCAGAGTAAATGTTGAATCATTGAAGAGCAGCTGAGTTAGAAATCTACCTGAAGATGTTTTACTGTTGCAAAGTGATTACCCAATGGCCCTGATTAGCAGCAGCATTTTGCAATACCACTTAAGGCTTTATCGCAGTGGAGTACTGCCAGTAATAGTCTTTAATTCACTTATATGTACCAATTCATCTCTGTCAGGTTTCTATTAATTTTTTCACTGTTTTGCTTTGTCCCTACCCCCTTTATAATGAGGCATGATTTCCCCATTTATGTAGCCAAACTAAAAAAAAAAAAATTAAATCTTCAGCAAATTAACTCTGGTCTTTGATTTAAGACAGCTGTGCCATCCTTGCATTTGTGTTCACGTTTAATCCGCTTTTCACAAGTTAATTTATTTAGAAGAATCTGGGCGGCTCAAGTGACCAAGGGGCAGTAGTATTTTTATTAGCTCATTTAGACAGAAAGTTTCAGGATTAAGTTAGATATCGAAGTTTTGACACAGATTAAATAGGGACCTTTTGAAGAGAAGTAATCCTAAAATCTAAACGGCTAAGCGGAGGGCAGGTGTAGGATTAAAACTGTACACACTTGTGAAAAGCCACCCCATATTTATCATGAATTTTGTTCAGCAGAATGACGACTTGCTTTGCTTACCAAGGCAAGAGTGGCAGAATTGCCACATGTGCCGTTTAGTATTAGTGGCTTTTTAGTGTACGGGGAGATGTGAGCAGTTTCGTTCAGGGTTGGTGCTGCAGATCTGTGGGACGAATCAGTTTTTGGAGCCATTGCAGTAGATCCAACTGCGTGTTTGGTGCTTCTTTCTCCCTGCTAGGATCGGCGCGAAGCATCAGGAGCTGCGGCAGAGGCAAGTGAGGGGCCTCCTGGATTACTCTGCAGGGCCTGGAGGTCCTGACATGGACGATGATGATGTGGATCCAAACTATGCCCGAGTAAATCACTTCCGAGAGGCTTATCCAGCAGCAAGTATCTACAGGCCGGCATCACCAGCAGTCGCAGAAACCTTTTTGTATCCGCGCGATTCTCCTTCAACGCCGATGGAGAGGGAGCACTTGGAAGGGTTATATGCAAAAATAAGCAAGCAGCACTACCCGCAGACTCCTGCTGACAGGTAATGTCACTGCCTGGCATTAGAAACAAAGATGCACTGGCAGTTCTTTATTTTTTTTGTGTTGTTTTTTTCACAAACCCAAATAAACTGTTTTTACTGGGTGGAAAGCCATGGATTTCCTCTTAGCAAGAGGAAAAAGGATTTCTTCCAGTGGTGCCCCCAGAGCATCTGTGCAAGGCAGCAGTCAAAAAGAAATCATTACAGAAAAGTCCATATTTCACAAAGAGAATGAATGAGTCGGCTGCAGTCCAGTTCCTGCCCTGCTGACAGGGGGGTTTTGCCTCTCTCACGCAGGAAAAGTTCTTGCACTGCGGCAAAAATCATCCCTGTTTTCAGATCCCTTTTGATCCTGCTGATCATCAAATGCTTATTAGTAAGAGGTTTTGTACGGTAGCATGATATATTGCATATGTTTACAGTTTACTTTTCCCCAGCTGTGTGATATTATGCACTTTCAATTAGGTTGGGGAGAGGAGTGGGAATCATGGCATTTTTATGCAGAGTGTGAAGTGTGGCTTCACAAGACTGATTGCCTTTCACAGCCTTTCCAATAACCAAGTGGGGAGGAAGGAGCAATTTTTAATCCTTACTGTCAAGCTTCCAGGTTGATAGCATTAAAGAAAGATGGTCAAGAAAACAGATTCCGCTGGAGTTTATGATGCAGCCTCCATGATGAAGGCTTTAAAACTTGCTGCTTCTGGAATTCGGGGCTGAAAGAGCATAAGGCTTCATTAGGATTGTGGTGTAAATAAATTGCTAGCGTGTTTTTCAGACTAAGAGACAATTATGTGGGCAAAACATGTAAGTATATGCAAAAAAGAAGAGCTGGCAGAGGAAGGCATGGGAGCCTTGAGGAAAAATTGTTGCCGCTTTTGGAGCTGATGCTGCTCCGTGCAGCGTCTCCCCGCAGCCTCAGCCCGGGCTGTGCGATACACTTGTTAATTTGGGAGAAATGTGTGAGCACAGATAGGGGAGTGTGTTCAGTTTGTGGCACCGTCGTGCTTTTAAAAAGTCTACTGAGTCATTGTTATAAATAGTAATAAAATGCTTGTGGCATAAATCTAAGTGTGTAGCAGGGAATAGGCCAAGTCTTGCTTTTTTCACCTAAATAGAGTACGGGGGAGAGCTTTCCAAACATAATGACATTGCTAATTCTCTTCTTCGATATCCTTAACTCTTCCCTTACTCTGTAAGGATGAGGAGGGTGAAATAAGAGGCTGCTCTCACAGCATTTTGCCATCAAATGGGTTTCACTTTGCTGGAAGAGTCTTGAGGTGATTGTCACTGAGGTCACCTGGGCATCCGGTTGCAGGCAAGAAACTGGAAATCCGGTCACACTAACTGCGAGTTGGGGAATCCTCAGCTAGAGGGAGTCCACATATCTGAGTCACGTATTTTTCAAAAAATTAATGTAGGTAGATGTAACTCAAAATAATGGCATAGTGTTAAGATACTGTCATGAAGGTCGCTTCATAAGATCAGTTTTAACAGAGACTTTATAACTTAACATCTTAAATGTCATCGCTTTTGATTAGGGGTTTATGTATTTCTTTGCATACGCCTGAAAGAAATGTCCGAGTCATTCCACTGACCTCTTCTTTTCTTTAAGTGATGGCTTGGATCATGGTGGTAAGGGCAGTAAATGGACTCTTGACTTGCTGTAGAGACAAAATTGAAGCCCTGGCTACATTTTTGCATCCAGTCATGGTTCCTGGATTTTCACATGCGTCTGGCTTTCATATTATATCATGGTGGTTTCCTGGGAAAACAAAAACCAAAACTGCAACAGGCAAAAAGGAAAGTTATCTCATGTCTGAGGCCGCGAGCAGAAGTCGTGCTGAGAGGCTGTTCTGTCTGTGTTGACTCTCCCCGGGAGGACAAACAGTCCACAACATCTCAGCTTTGTAGAAGTTCCCAGCCTTGTAGAGGCTGTTTAACCACATCAGGATAAAAAAGAGGGACTTTGGGATTCTTATTAGGCTGCCTTTGTTCTCTTCCTAACTCTATCTTTCCTTTGTCTCACAGACAAAAAGGTTGTTGTTGTTCACCATTAGAAATGTGCCAAAGCTGAATAATTCGATGTGGATTTATACAGTGGGTTGTGAGGCTTCAGCCAACAGTTGTTGGAATATACTGGTAACTCCAGGCGAGGAAATCTTTCTAGGCTGGAAGGAGGAAAAGATAAGGAAAAAAAATAACCCCTGGATAACATGTTAATTATAAAAACAAATCTCCTTTCAAGGGTCATGTATGAAAACTACCTTGTCTGCCTCGAAATGATGGGAAAGGGCTATAATGGATGCTTATTAGCCAAACTAAAGTTTTTTCGTTTGCAGGGATGAACATTTATCACCACATTTGTCGTGTAATAGCTCATGTTTGGGTCCTGCTAACGCAGGCATGCTCTCTCTCAAAGTTTTGCTATTAATTTTACTTTAGATAGATGGCTTTTTTTCCCACCTCTGACTCTCAACATATAATACAGCGTGTGGAGGCTTGAGCAGCGACTAAAGTAAATGAGGTTGGGGGGTAGAAAGGGGATTTGAACAGCGCGAGAAGAGATGATTTCATTTTGGTCTGAGAATTCCAGTTATGCGTCATTATGATAGAGAATTAAAGCTCTTCATTTGAAGCAAGCAGTTCGTTCTTGTTTTTGCGTGTGTTTTTTTTTCTTCACAAGAATGTATTAGCATGATTAACGGCTTGTAAAATTCAGAGGCCGTTTGTAAAGGAGGAATCTCTGTGGTCAGATCCGTGCTAATAATTTGTCTCTGTTTATGCACCTTCCCAATAGCCAGGCGTTGCATCCAGCTCGGCAGGGTTCCAGCTTGACCCGAGCCTCTTGCAGGGCACGGAGCGCGGCGGCTGGTGTGCACGGTCGCCGTTTTGTGAGTCCTTACGGAATATGGTGCCTGCAGACACGTACGGAGCCGGTGCCCGGCACTGTGCTGCTGCACAGTTGTTGATTTCCTCTCCGCTGATGACTATATTCAGTGAAATAGATGTAATTCTTTGTGTATACTTCGCTGAAAGCTTTGGGATAGAGAGGTGCTATATAAATGTAAATTGTCCTTATTAATGAGTATAGCAAAAGCATTAGCATGATCAGTGTATTTTCTGAATGTTAAGTTAAAGATGGGGGAAAAAAATTAGCTGGCAAAACCACGCATTTCTTTGCAAATCAGAGCTTTTTTTCCCTGTTTATTTCCAATTAGGCCCAATTTTCCATAATGGAAATGCCCTCCCGAAGGCTGGTGCTGCCCGCGCAGCTGGGGAGGCCGCGGGCGCCGGCGGCACCGAGGTGCCAGCCCAAAGCCCAGGAGCATCCGCACGGCCGCGGCGGCGCGGAGACGTCAGCCGTGACACACGCGGCAGCCCTTCCGCGCGGCTCCCATAAGCAACTTCCCTTTTTCCTTCCTTGAACATGGTGCTGTCAAGTATATCCAAACACTCCGAGTACATCTCCGGAAAGTTTCTGAAGACACGCTCAACTTATTTGCTCAGCCTGGAAGTATGAAACGTTTTAAAGTCTGATGCCAAACTCATTGCCAAGTATAATTTTTCATTTATTTATGTGTCTTATCTTTGGGAATTTCAAAGTGCTGGTCTGACAAAAATGAATACAGTTTTCCTTTGTTTAGCAGGAATAAATTCAGAGCTGTGTCTTGTTACAGATAAAAAAAAAAAAAAAAAGAAGAAGAAAAAAGAAAAAGATCACTCCCTTATTGCATAGGAATGGAGTCCAAAGCCCTGGGCTGCTCCAGCCTTCTGGTTTTGGAGATGCAGTGTTGGTCCCACCATGGCAGAGCTTCCATTAATAAATTAATTGAAAAATGCATCTCCATTAATTCAGGCTGAAAGTTTCCCCATGGAAATGTGTGCTCCTCCGGACTGTCCCGTTTAGCCGAACGCCGTCCTGCTTGGCCCTGCAAGAGCCGAGTTTCCTGGAGCTCAGGCCAGCTGTGCAGCACCTCTGGCCGCTGGGGAGCACGTGCTTCTCCCGGGCCGGGCAGAACCGCAGCCGGAATTTCGGAGCGCCCTTTGCTGCTGCTCCCTGTGCTTCGGTGGCACAACAGCTATGATCATGCTCTGGAATATTTTAATTTACAGGGCACGACACAAGGAGCAAGCCCTTGCTCTGCTTCACCACGGAGCCTCTTGGGCTGCCTCCTCTACTTGCTGTCCTCAAACCGTCTGCTCAGGTTTCCTCTCCTCTGCCTCCCCGCACCCCCAAGACTCTCCTCCAGTTCCATCAGACACGGGAATTATTTTCTCTCCCAAGCTTGCCAGGGCAGCTTGTGAGCTTTTGGCTGCAGTCAGACAGGCTGCTTTCCCTGTAATGCTTAAAAAAAAGGAAAAGAAAAGAAATACCCCACCGTGGCAACTTTTGCTACTCTTTTTGCCTCCTGTGCTCGATTTTGGGTGTAAGCAAGGTCCAGGGTATGGGAGAGGCTCCGTGGCCCATGGAGGAGCCCTGGAGCTGGCCTAGGTTGGAAGCAGGGCAGTGCAGAACCCTTTTTGGCTACCCACTTCCCAGGAGTGAAGGCTGCCCCGTTAGACTTGTATTTGCACAGAGTTTTTGCTCCTGACACCGCTTGCAGTTTCCTTCCTAGAAAGGGACAGTGGGTACCGTGGTACCATGTACTAATTGTCCTAAGTGGAAAAACGTGGAGTAATGGGGCTATTTGGAACATGTTTAGACAGCCTTAGTTTGATTTCCAAGGTATATGCAAAAAAGAAAAAATAGTATTTTTATTTGATAGCGTTCAACAAAAGCTTTTCAGAGCTCCGTCTCGGAATGCCGTGTCCCGAAACGCCTTGTTTGCATCCTCCCAACGTTTGGCACCCTCGCCCTGTCCTTCACTTCTCGTGGATGCCTGAGGGTTTGAGGAGCTCGCGTAGCCCGGGGGATTTTGGAGCGTGTCCGAACAGCAGGGAATTGTCAAGGTTTGAGGCGAGCGGGGCCGCAGCTCCCACGTTCTGCAGTGCGTGCTCGTTCCAAGCCTTGCGTCGCTCAGCAGAACTCCAGTCTATCAGGAGTAGTCACAAATCTGCCTACATGCCTCCTGGCTGCTGGGGTTTGCATTTGGATCATCTCACTTATTGACAGATGTGTAAAATTTTATATACTACACTCCCACAACTCCCCTGTGACTGTCCTGCTGCAGATGCCGGGGAGCCGAAGTTTTGGCAGCTGTGTGAAGCATTCATAGGCATGCAGATTTTATTTCCCCCTTCCAGCTCTCTCTTTTCTTATGCAATGTATTATTGCATGGAATTATTTTAGGTTAATTCCACCTATTCATTGGCAATGTCCCATTCTGACAGGCGTTTGTATGCAAACGCCAAGCCTAAGTCCTTGGAGAAAGAGCAGGTCTTTTCCTGAAAGAAGAGCCCATGTGAAAGGACAGAGAGTAGAATTCAGATGGTGTTGCCAGCCTCTTAAATATACAAATAAAGACAAAACGAGGCCATCCGTGCAGCTGCAGTGCAATCATGCGGCCTTGCATGTGGTTCTACGGGCAAGAGATGCTGCATTCTGTCTTACACAGGGTGTTGTTCGACCAAAAGCTCATGTTGGCTTCTTTAATCAGCAGCAGGATAATACGGGTATTAACTTTTCTCTGCACATTAATTATTTTCTCCTATAAAACATCATTTCATTTTAAATGTTAATATGTATGTGGCTAATTAAGAAGCCAGAATTGACTATAAGGTTGGTAGGAAGAGAGGAGGAAGGTCATTGCACTTCTGCTCATAGATAGCCAGTTGTGAACCAGCTGATAATGTGCAAAATTAAGATTTTGTAAGTGGCATTTTAAATGAATGGTTAATGGCTGAAGATTAATTAAACGGAATTGTTGGAAAGAGAAGCTGTTAAAATCTTGTTTGTAGGGCAGTCCCTTGCATAGTTAAAGTGCAAACCCTAATAGCCTGTGGTATTTCCATTTAGCAGCAAGGCACCGTAACTGGGGTGGTTTCCTCGACCAAGGAGAGCTCCCTTGCGGGCTGTGCGGTATGGAAGGACGTGAGCAGGGTTGTGTACTGCGGGGTTTTTCCATAATTAACAGTTGTCTGGTAGCAGTACAGGCAGAGAAGTGCATTTCCGCTGGGATTTTGGTAATCCTAAATAAAATTACTAAATCTTACTTTAATTAAAATGTAGAGGACATGGTTAAATCTGTGATTTTCTTTTTCCTGCTGCTCTCCAGTAGTCTGTTCTCCGTAAGGTGTTTCCAGGTGCTGCCTGGAGGTCGACTCCTGCCGGGATCAGTCCCCTCGGCCCCTCCACCTGCATTGCAGAATGGCCCCAGCAAAGAGGGAGAAGGGACAGGGCCTCCAGCAGGTTAACAGATAATCTCCATTTCCTAACACTGATCAGTGGATGAGGGAGTGGGGTTTTAGTTTTACTGCATTGCTAAGTCTGCACTATGTCATTTTTTGGAGGTGGGAGAGGCTGGAGGTGAGGAGCACGGGGCGGTTCATGTGCATGAACACCCATCTGCTCACACTGCAGGCAGTGACACGAGCCGTGGCAGTTTTCTCCTGACTTGCCCTGTGTTAAGCTAATGTTGCATCTTCTGATCACACTGTTTTTTCCCAGTGGTCAAAGTTTGGTAGGAGAGAGAGAATTGTCTCCATGAAACCTTAAAGTAAGGGAAAAATGGTTAAGTCTGGAGGAGGGGAAAAATAGGCATATGACTGCCTTGCTTCAAAATGCAGGGACTAGACCCGGTTAGGAAGGCAGTGATACTATGTCTGGTAAGGATGGAGAAGTTGCATGTAGATGTGACAAGGAGAAGGGACACAGACTGGCTGGAACCAAGAGAAGTGTCTTGGCTGCGTCCTCGGTTTGAGGCCGCCCCAGGCCAGTGAGCCCTGGTGCCCGCGAGCTCCAGGGGAAACTACGGTTTCCTCCGGGCGTGAGGAGTGTAGCTGAGGCCTGAGGCTCTCCAAGGGGCTTCTCACAAGCTGCCGTGTGCTCAGAACAAGCAGTAGGTTTGCTCCTCGGTTCACCGGGGACAATTCCTGCACCCGCCCCAGTGGGCGCAGCACAGGGAGCCGCGGGGTCACCGAGGCCTTGCTGCAGCCGCGGTGCACGGGCAGAGGCACGAAGCCCCTTCTTTTGGTCAGCGGAAGAAATGTAAGAATTGGTGTTGTCTGGAGAGCTGGAAATCACTCAATATTGTGCTAGCAAAAATATTGGAAGGACTGGAGGGATGTGAGAGAACTGGCTAAACAGGCAACAGGATGCAGGATAGAAAGGGAGTAATTGTGATTATTGTCTGGCAGCTGTGCGGAGCCCGCAGTCGATGGCAGCCTCTAAAACGTGCTATTTTCCTCCCTAAAATCTCGAGCCTGCTGTTGCAGACGGCAGCCCCAGGGGTCAGAGCACCTGGGAAACAGCCCTGCGTCTCCTGCTCCCTCAGCAGCTCCGGCCTCGCGATGGAGCCGGTCGCGCCGCGGGCCCCGGCGCGGAGGCCGCTTGCCCTCGCGTCTCCTGCTGACACGAGCCAAGGTTCCGTATCGATCTCGGGAAGATTTAAAGGAATTGTCTGTTCTGCAGAGACCAATGTTGGGCTACCTTGGGATGGAAGGAAGCAAATAACTCCTTTGAAACTGTATTGTGGGCTGCGTTGCAGGGAAGGCCAGCTCTTTCATTAGGAGAGGCATGGGAGGACATAATGCTGCTCCTGATAACCACACGAGTTATCTCTCTTTTTTCCTTTTTTTTTTTTTTTTTAATCACTAACTTGTCCTTGATGGCTGGAGGCTGTTTTTAGAAACCAGTGGAGGGTGGTGATTGCAGGAAGGATTTTATGCTCTTCGGTAGCCTGCAAAGCAGGTAGCCCCCTTCATCTCTTCCATCTCTCAGGCTGAAGCAGAAAAAAAGGCAAAACAAAATCTACATTAAAAAGGAAGATGCAAAGGGAGTTAGGCGCTTTGGGAAGTGCTTAACATCCTTGGAGGGCAGTACGTTCTCTTGCCATTTTTCCTGTTCTTGTTCTCTCCCGTTGCCCACTTCTCTGCCGGTAGGTCCGCGGGACGGTCCCCCTCGGACACACGTGTGGGGAGCCTGGCAGCCCTTCCCTCCAGGGCTTGGAGGCAGGGAGGAGAAGCGGTGCAAGACAGACCTACCTAATGTTCCTCACTTCAAACAGCATCTCATCCTCAGTCTTTGACCCATATTTATGGCTTAATTTCTTCATTCGCTTAAAACTTCAATTCTCAATAACGTTTTTCAGCATAATAGTATCTTAAGGGCATTTTCTCTCCAACCAGTATTAACTAAAGCCTGTTCTTCAGCCCTGGAGTTTATCTGCTATAAACACTTCTGGCTTTAGGCTTTGATGCCTACTTAGCCCTGGATACGGTTATTACCTTGTAAATGGGAATCATCCTCAAATGATCATTATGGCATTTACATAAATTGCATGGAAAACAAATGTCTTGAGAGCGGCCTCGGAGTTTAGGCCCAGGATGTGATGTTTCAGGCACGAGTGTTGGGAATGCCCTGGAAAGGAGACAGGAGGAACCTGCGGAAGGCTGCAGTCCTGCTCCCGAGTACGCTGCTGGCTTCTCCCTTGGACATTGTCTGCTATTCCTGGCCCTGGCTGGAAAACACCCAGGAGGCCGTTTTGTGCCTACGGATGCAATTGCAGTGCCGAGGCAGCCGCCGCTCCAGAGAGGGAGCGTGCAGGGGACGGGGAGGGAACACTCTTTTCCTCCTTGTCTCTGTAAATGCCACCGTCTGCAGCAGGGCTGCTGCTTTGACCTCTTTGCTTCGGAGCTTGAAAAGTCCTTTGCACCTACTGACATGTTCTGGCTCCAGACCTGAATAGGTTGAACTCCTAATGTTCTTTGAGCACTGCAACAAATAGATTATCAATCTAAATATAATAAGTGCATGGGGATTCCTTCCAAAATTTAGACTCATTGGGATAAATACTGATATTTTTACACATCTCTGTGGCTCCTGAAATGACTGACAGTATATCTTTTAGTCTTTCATCTGCACTCTGCCCTCTCTCTCATTACCATTAGCAATGGTGAATAGCATCTGAACAGCTTCATCATTCTGTTATTGTTTTTCTTTTAAAGATCTTAGCATGTAAGTATATTTTCATTTCACTCCTGTGTCTAAAACCTGCCTCTGAGAACCAGACTATCATTCCTCACTCCTTGGCCAGTGGGGACCCTGAGGTCTAAGATCTTCCAAATGTTTTGTCTCCTTTCATTTTTCTAGTGGCACAATATGTTCATAGTGGAGGTCCATTTTTTTAATTATTATTAATTTCTTTTTGTACTGCCCATGGAATCTGAAATAAATTCCCTCCTGATTTTAGGAGAAGGATTTCAACATATTTCTAAATATTTTCTTTATTGGTTTGAGAAATGATACACAAAGACACCTGCTCTTAGAAGTGGGTGGAAATGGAAAATAGTGCCAAGAAAAATGCCGTTCCTCTGAAAAGATTCAAAATATGCATTGCGTAAAGCGTGGCATAAACAAAATGCATGAAGGGCTCATTGGCCCTGGTGTGGTTGACTCCACTCGCTCGTGGATTCGTAGCTTCTCTAATGGCAGGACCTGCGGCCTGGGTAGTGCTTCCCTCTGAAAAGCAGTGCACAGAGCACCGTTTCCTGCATCCCTCCGGCACCCAGGACGTGACGGGGCCGCAGGCAGCCGGCTCCCGCCGGGTTTGCAGCAGAGGCACCGTCGTGCTCGAGCAGCCCTGCGCCGCATCCAGCCCGGCACCAAAACAGGCCAGGAAACGGCGGGTCGAGTAACAAGTGAGAATTTGTGTTTGTTGGGAGAATTTGTGTTTGTTGTGGCGGTTCCCATCAGAGTTTAGGTAATTACATAAGTGTGGCGATGCGAGCTTCGTTTCCATAGGCGTACACAGGAGCATGATAACCCCGATACGAGGAGAGCAGCAGTTGCCACAGCACATAAAAGGATGCAAGAACACGTGAAAGCATCAAGGCTTTCACAGAGTATCCTGTCTAGCTCCTCGTGGCGTAGCGTGCTGGTACTTAAAGGGGCATGTCTTTGGAAAAAGCAGCAGGTGGAATTTTGTAGAACACAGGAAAACCTGTCCTTGCATCAGAGGTCAAAGCAGTAATTTGACGTTTGACGTTTAGAAAACATACAAATTGTCATTGCTACTGAGCTAGAAATTATAAAATTATCTTAGGCAATCTGAAAAGCACATGAGCACGTGTGGGTTTGCCTGCTGCTGAAAAGCCTGATCCGTAACTCCCGTTTCCATCAAAGTGGCAATATTTATGTTGATTGAAGTGGGAAATCAGAACCAATTCCCATGTCTAGTTCTCCGCAAAAGAATGATGAAGTGATGTTTTCCTTTCTGTTTTATACCTACTAGTTTCACAGCCAGATTACTGTAACTTGAGCTTTTCTGCCATACTTTTGCATGGCTGTTTTCATTAACTGCTTTTATTACCTTGTGACCTGTTCTTCGCATCATGCTATTGACGAAGTGAGTTTTAAAGTTTTTACCCCAAAGTTTGAGCTCGGAATACAGAAGAAATCCATACAAAAAAAGCCTGAAACATTAATTGGACTAGACTAGAGCATTTAAAGTAACCTATTCTACCGTCCATTTACCTCCCACATGAAATGAAAACTCTATTTTGATCTGAACTGTCACAGATAATTTCTGCACATAAAACACATCCAGAGACAGCTTTCAAATGGAGTTGTCACTTCTTATTTAGCAGGCTGGGGACTCTCTATTGTTGTCAAACCCTCTTTGCAAAAGCATCACTGACACAGTGATATGCACAGTTGTATGTAAGAGGAGAAATGGTTGCATAGCCTCTATGAAACAAAAAAAAAAATTGCATGTAGCGGCTGGAATCCTCTTCAGCTGAGCTTAGCTTACGCTTAGCAAAATAAATTACATTTTTATACTGTTTTTAAGTGGATTTTTCTTACTGCGTGCTGGTGGCAGGAGCAGTTGTTTTTAGTGCAGCTGGGTTTTGGTGGGACTGGTGATGAGGAACATTTAAAAGTTAGTAACCACTGTATTCCCTGGGACCAGAAATTTGCCTCGAATCCCTGCACAAATGGTAGGAATCGTGGGAGTGTCTCCGGCCTGTGGATCGGAGCGGCTGCGGAGGGAGGGCTGCCGGCGCCGCGGGCCCAGCTGCTCCTCGCATGGTGGCCCCGTGGCCCCCTGAGGGGACCAGCTGGAAGATCCATCACAGAAGACCTCTGAAAAGCCAAATGAAGCAATGCCGTTCTTCAGAGTCTGTGGGTTTGTACCACTCGCCTTGCCCTGGAATGCAGTCTGTTTTCTTCAAAGAAGCTTCTCTGGCCTGGGTTGCATTCTCATAGGCTTTTACACCGTTGAAGAGCAGTAGCTCAAGGCCGTTATGTTATTTTCCTCCGAGTGCCACGGGATCGCCTGGTCCGTGGGCAGCCTGCGCGGCCAAGCACACGCCTGGCCCCGCGGTGCGCGGAGCAGCCCCGGCCCCTCCGCGCCGCATCCACGCGTGCGGAGGGGAGCAGGGACCCCGGGCCTGGCGTTTCCTGCGGCAGCCGAATCCCGCGGGGCTCCTGGGCAGCGCCCCAAGGAGCGAAGCTGCCTATGGTGACGTGCAGAACAGCAACGTCTAACGCTAGAGCCTAAACGAGAGCGGGGCAAAGCCAAGTGCCCCTTTCAAAGACTTGTGCTTTCTGTAACGCAGCAGTAACAAACACAGGCTGGAAATCCCATTCTGGTTTCTAAGCTCTGTGCCCGAAGATCGAAGGGCCCTGTGCACGGTGTGTCTCAAGCCACCTCCGGGACGGGGACAAGGCCGCGAAGGGTTTTTCTGCTGCCGCTTTTGCCTGTGAATATGGTGTATTCATGGACCAGCCGTAATGGCTGTCCCTTGGGGAGCAGTGAATTAGATGGAAAAAAGGTCATTTTATATATTAATGGAGAATACATTTGAACACGGAAAGGATGAGGGAAGAGAAAATGTTACGGGCGCTGTGGTTAAGTGAGAGCTAATATAGCTCCGGGGGGATTTCAGACAGTGGCCACTGCAGGGAAACACGGAGCAGCCGGAAGGCTCTCTCCTGGCCGCTTCTCCCGGAGCGTGGTGGGCCGCTTGCTTGGCTCGCTCCGGGTGGACGGGTGCAGTGTGCAGCCGGGAATACAGCAGGGACAGTAACCGGGGCTCGCTCCTGCTCCGGGCACGGAGCTGTGACCCCTCTGAGCCCAGCCGGGCGCCTCGCAGAGCTGAGGGCTGGTGAAGCGGGTGGACGTGTGTCCTACGCCGCACATAGCAGCTTTGGGGGCTGCTTTGGCCCAGCCGTTCTGTACGTGCGATTTGCAGTTAGCTGGCACCAAAGCCGCTTTGTCTTACTAGTCCAGTAGTCCCATCAAGTCATTATTTTATTTAAATCAAAAAAAAAATAGTAGACTATGTATCTGAAACGAGTTCAAGCAGCAGCGCGGCTCACAAGCTCAGGAACTGTCTGGGTAGCATGTCCAGGTGCAGCATATCTGCCTCCTTGCTGCGAGGGAAGGAAGCTACGTGTCCAAAGCAGGGCCACCGCGGCCTGTACCTCGGTGCCAAGTTCTGCAAGGTCTCGTGCCCTCCAAGCCAGTAGCTAACGGCCCCTTCCCATGCCAGGGTGATGTGCCCAGGTTGATGTGAGCTGTCGAGAGCACACCACCACCTCCGAGCAGCCTCAGGGGCTGCTTTTGGGCAGCTCTGCCTGCAAAACTCTCTGCGAGCCCGTCCACAGCAAGGCAATTACTGCCCCTTGGAATGTACCTGAGTGCTGGGCACACCGGCATTTCAAAGGGGATGTGTGGGGCCCTTATCTGCACAAATATGGGGCATGTCTCTGGAAATCCGTTGATGATGATGGATTCTGGTTACTGACTGCAGCCAGACACACACATGGTGAGTAAAGGGTAAAACATTAGCCCTTAAGCTCTGTTTTTTTCCTGTACACAGGTCAGGGCTTCGTGAGAGTTCAAGGAAAAGAGAAAAGAGTAGAGAGAGGTCTCAAGGAAAAGAATGGGAAACAAGGAGGCAAGGAAGGAAGAAGGAAAAAAAAAGGAAAAAAGGAAAAAAAAGCAAGCATTCTTTGGGGAAAAAATTAAATGAAAAGATCTTAAAAGAAATTAAGAAAGAGGGAAAAAATCTAAACACTGCCAGAAGCCTCTCTCAGCAGATTGGCAGAAGGGTTTTGTATAGAGAAGAGTTAGTTCAGGTATGAAAAAGTACAAGGTCTGTATTTTTTTTTGGCTGAATAACATGCATTATTGTGGAAACTTTAAAGAGAAACACTCAGGAAAACTATAGGAGAAAACATACTGCAAGAATGGTTACTGATATGCTGCGAGTGTGTTTCAGTGTCTCAAAGCAGCTTGCTTGTGTAAATACTGTTTTTAGTGTCCTGGATTTGGTTGCTAAATGGGTTAACTTGTCTGAATCTGAAAATGTTTGAAGATTTTATTTTAGGCTTTTTATCTTTTGGCACAGCTTCTGCTCACATCATGTGAGGCTGTTTTGGGCCTCCTTGCAGTACAAAATACAGGATTTTGGGGATGTGTTACAGAATCAAACATACAGAATCCCACAATGGCTGAGGTTGGAAGGGACCTCTAGAGATCATCTAGTCCAACCTCCTGCTCCAGCAGGGACACCCAGAGCACGTGGCACAGGGTGGCATCCAGGTGAGTTTTGAAGATCTCCGGAGAAGGAGACTCCACAACCTCTCTGGGCAGCCTGTTCCAGGGCTCTGTCACCCTCACAGGAAAGAGGTTCTTCCTCACATGGAGATGGAACTGCCTGGGTTTCAACTTGAACCCGTTACCCCTTGTCCTGTCACCGGCCACCACAGAGAAGAGCCTGGCCCCATCCTCCCTACAATCACCCCTCAGGTACTTGAACATGTTGATCCAATCTCCTCTCAGCCTTCTCTTCTCCAAGCTAAACAGGCGATAGATGCTCCAGTCCCTTAATCATCTTTGTGGCTCTCCTCTGGACCCTCTCTAGCAGCTCCACGTCCCTCTTGCCCTGGGGAGCCCAGAACTGCCCCCAATGCTCCAGGTGCCTCCCCAGAGCAGAGCAGAGGGGCAGGATCCCCTCCCTTGACTTGCTGCCAACGCTCCTCCTGTTGCAGCCAGGAGCCCATTGGCCTTCTTGGCCACGAGGGCACATTGCTGCCTCATGGGTAACTTGGTGTCAACCAGGACTCCCAAATCCCTCTCCGCGGAGCTGCTTTCCAGGAGGTCAGCCCCTAATCTGTCCTGGTGTCTGGGGTTATTCCTTCCCAGCTGCAGGACCCTGCACTTGCTGAATCTCATGAGGTTCCTTTCTGCCCAACTCTCCAACCTGTCAAGGTCCCTCTGAACGGCAGCGCAGCCCTCGGGAATGTCACTCCCAGTTTGATATCGTCTGCAAACCTGCTCGGGGTGCCCTTGTCCAAGTCACTGATGAACAATTTGAAGAGCACCGGGCCCAGGACTGACCCCTGGGAGACACCACTGGCCACAGGCCTCCAGCCAGACTCGGCCCCATTTATCACCACCCTCTGGGCTCTGCCACCCAGCCCATCCTCAATCCACTTCACTGACCACTTGTCCAGTCCACTCTTCTGGAGCTTCCCTTTGAGGATGTTATGGGAGACTGTGTCGACAGCCTTGCTGAAGTCAAGGCAGACAACATCCACGGCTCTCTCCTCATCCATCCAGCCAGTCACCTCATTGTAGAAGGCTATCAGATTCATCAAACACAACTTCCCCTTGGTGAATCCGTGCTGACTACTCCTGAACACTTTCTTTTCCTTGACATGCCTAGAGATGGTCTCCAGGATGAGCTACTCCATCATCTTTCCAGGGACAGAGGTGAGGCTGACTGGCCTGTAGTTTCCCGGGTTCTCCCTCTTGCCCTTTTTGAAGACTGAAGTGATGTGGTCTGGCTTAAGATGTGATAGAGTCACCTCTAGATAGATAGAGCCACCAAAGCTGGTGGTTGGCCGGGCTCAGCAGCGAGGGTGGCAGCATGCGCTAGGAGCCATCCCACGTGAGATCTATGTTAACTGCTCCTCCATGTGGTTCTTACCAGCCCTCATTTGCTCTAGTCCCGTAATCCATCAGTCGTTGTCGGAGTTGGGAAACGAGGGTCTTGTGAGGATGGAGGGAGAGGGCTCCCATGTCCAGGGCCGAGCCTCAGTTCCTCAGGCCGCAGCAACGTTACTTCAGCTACTTAGTATTAGGCTGGCTTGTTTTTCAGGCGCTCTGGGGACAGAATCTGGGGGGAAACAGTACTGCTCCTATTAGAAATGTTACATTTTTGCTGCTTAAGCCTAGGGACTTATCCTCATAGCTCAGACCTCCAGCTTTGGTCTTTCCTGGTTGTTTTTCCCTACCTAAAACTTCCTAGCCCTTTCCTGCCCTTCTTTTCTTCCCCTCCAGCCTGTTGAAATCTTCACTGCCTCTGCCTGAAACTTGCTTTGACAAAGCTGCATTGCATTTTGCCATCCCACAAATGGGGATAAACTAAACTGCTTTATCTCCATCATTTGGGCAGCAGAATGAAATTTGCTTGTGTTGCTGCAGATCTTGAAAGTAACTCTGATCTGGACACTTTTATCACTTTGCAATCTAATCTGCTGAGTACTTCAGACCTTCTTGCATTGGAGGAAAATGTTTTTTAAAACAAAATAAAAAAATATGCATTTATGCATGCAAAAACCTTCAGTGATATATATGTCCTCATATATCTCCACATGTATGTATGTACATGTATATAAATAAAAAATACATATAACACTTTTAAAGTCCACACCTTGCTTGCTAATGTCAGCTACAGTTGATAGACAGCTAAGCTAGACTGTTTTTATAGTCCATTTCCAAAATGAAACCATAAATTTTAAAGCCAGGCTTCATCATTGCAGAGAAAAAAGCTTTTCCAGCCTATTGATGAAATATAACATTTGATAGGATTTATGAGGCCCAGATTCAGGAGGATCATTTGCAGAGCACTTAAAGCAGCTTTTTCCTGCCCTTTGCCTTCCCTCCCCTCAAATACACATACCAAAAAAAGCCATTAGTAATGAAAAATTATTAAGGAAGATTTTTCTTGATTCCATACAAATGTCAGTTTGAGGGAGAAAAAGAGGAAGAAAACAGTTGCAGGAGTTTTTAGAGTAAAAAAGGCCTAACTAGACTCTTATATCAGGCTGGCTATGAGAGAGGAGTACTGACTTTAGCCAACTGCAGTGTGATTATTTGTTTCACCAGTCATTCACAATGGGTATGTACCTTTTAATAGTTCTGTGTTGAATTATGAATTTATTTTTTGCTCACATTGGGAGATATTTGCAAGCCTTCTAAAGTTAAAAATAAAAACGATACCCAGCTCCTCTGTCTCTTGATAAAGTTTCCTTCTGGCTCACATTACTGGAGCGATAATTTCAGAGGAAGAAACATCTTCTGTAACTTGTGATCACAGTATCTGTCAAATGGTAGGAAATGAAGAAAACTGCCAGACAGTGTCAGATTTATTAACAGCTCTAAGAAAACCAAAATTAATGCGTTTTCTTGTCTTTGATGGGTTGAAATGTCCGTGTGCTGTACTTATCGTAATGGACAAGTGAAGGAAGTAGCGCTCATCAATTAACTCTCTCGTTAAGCTGACTGCAGCTGGTGGCGGGCCCCGCGGCTCCGGGCCCTCTGCCCCCAGGAGGGCCCGGAGCTGCTGGCCAGGCGTCCATGGGCAGCGTGCGCTTCCTCCTGGAAATACCCATCCCTTAGCCGTTTGGGCGGGAAACGGCTGTGCGGGAGGCGTCCCGGCGCTGGCGTTTTATGGAACAGGACGACAGCTGTTTTCGGGAGGGAACAAAGCGCTGCTTAGCCGCTGTAAAAAATAAAAATACAAAGCATATGGTTCTGTTCAGTATGAAGCTGTAGGCTTTCCATACCCTAGCGCAGGGGCTTTATATTTGGGAAGAGAACACAGCTCAGTCCTGCACCAGACTGTGCCTTTTGCCATCCCTTGAACGTTGACAATGTGACTAAATTGTAAGACTTCGAGTACTTCCCACACACATGATAGAAACTTGGCTGCTGGCTTTGCCAAAAGTGTTAGTCTTGATGTGCCAGAGCCTAGACGTGTTCTTTTTAAGTACTAGATTCTCCTGGCTGCAGGGACCAGAGAGGTCCCTGGTGCAGCAAGGGACTGGGAAGGGACAAGGGAAGATGAGGTGACCTGGGCATGGCCAGTGTCCACCGGGAGCAAAAAGGCAAGTTGATTTCAATGCGAAATCATAGGAAAAGCCATGCAGGGGCAGGACGAGAACGAGGACAGGGAAGAGGCAGGATTGCTGGAGCAGTGAGAGATTGGATGAGCGGAGGAAGGGCACAAGGGGAGGTGCTGGGCCAGGGCAGATCGTGGGTCACGAGCAGGCGGCTCTGGGAGGTGCATCTCGAGGAGCACTGCAAGGAGAGCAGGACTAAAGATGGCAGCTGGAACCATACAAGCCAAAGAAAAGGGCAAAACTGGAAAAATTAAGGATTGTGTTTCATGTCCTTTGCGGAGAGGACGAGAATTAATTGAGCAAAGAGAAGCAGAATGTTAGGCTTAGTGTTCCTAGGACATCCCCTTTTTAGCTTTAGGCCTTTAAGTTCAGAAATACCTCAGCAAAGCACAGTTCTGCTCCAAGTGCTGTGCTCTGTTGATGCGGGGCTTGCCGTGGAGCCCGCTCGAAGGAGCAAAGCGCCACGGCGTGCGGGGCCCGGCGGCGGCCGCAAGAGGAGCCCTCAGGGGAAGGTGCTGCCAGGCTGGCCAGGGCGGCCGCGAGGGCCGCAGAGCTTTGCAAAATCCATCAACTGCTTCAGCATCCAGCGGGGCGTCTTGAGCAGTAACCGCAAGCTGAATTGGCCGCGTGTAATTCCTGAGAGGAGCTCGCAGTGAGCGTTGTTTGGACGTCTGAGCGTGTTCCTGGGAAGCTGCTCGCATCTGAGTTGTGGTTGGGAAGTACTGCCCAATGGTAGGAGAGCTGACATGAGTCTGCCTTCAGAGACTGTCTCTGCAGTGTCACTGCCACCACATTTCTAGCCCTTTGCATCACTAGAAAATACTGAAGTCTCTTTGGCACCTCTCTGTGCCTTCTCAATATTATATTCAGAATGGGTGGACTTTGGATCGCTGCATGATCGTTGGGAAGTTGCAGAAGGAGTGAACATGGATTATCCTCTGCGCGAAGCTCCACGGGTCATAAGGGCCATTCTGGCAGTCTCGAATGCGCCTTCCTTTTGCTGTGTTGCACCGTCAGCTAGCAAAGCATGTTAGAGATAATTTCATTTGTTATCTCCCCGTTTCTTTTGCTTGTAGTTTGAATGCTAAATGTTTTCCTTATAAGGCTTACGTGCTTCACCTTGCATGTGCCAGTGGCTTAATAAGAACATCTGCTGTCTTTCTGCAGCAAATCTGATGATTTCTCTACGCACGTATATTTAGTTGTACATATAAATAGAATCCAGGCACTGTTAGATGCGTATGAAAGTGCACGTCAGATTGAAATGGTAACATATGAGGTTTTCTGCAGTTCCGTTTATGAAGTATCAAGTTAAAAACGAAGCTGTGAAGTAGCCAGATAACTTTTTCTTTCTGCCACAAAGACATATGCTTGTACAGGCTAACCCAGTCAGATCTCCGCTCCGTGCTGCGCATGGTCAGCGTGTCGTGTGTTGCATCCATGCTGGAGAGCTGCTTTTTCCTTCTGGTTGGGCTTTTAGAGAGCGGAGTGGAGGGGAACGTTGCTCCAGATGTCTGGCTCCTGTCGCTGGTTTTGTTGCTGTCTGCAGCAAAATTTGAGTTTTAGCTCAACAGTGCAAATTTCCTTTGAATCTTTGGATGCCGTACACAGCGCAGCGCTGGAATACGTGTAAGTGGCTACAAAGTGTGGCGATTGGAGTGGCTGGTTTAAGAGAAGCTATAAAACGGTTCCAGCTGGAGCACATTCTTGAGGTAAGCTCAAAATACGCTCCAAATTGTCAGTGCACCACTCAGGAAGAACACAAGAAACAAATCATCTTTAGTGCGCTTTGCTGCCTTTAATGCACATGAGGCTGGTGGAAAGGGAAGCCAGTCCATTTTCAGCAGTTTGTGTAAAACTGTCCCTGGGTTTTACTTCTTACTTGAGCACTTTTGCAAGTAAACGCATCCCGCTGGGCTGTGCGTGCACGGTTATTTCTGTGCATGTATTTCTGTGCATATAGCACAGTGTATTTTAGTAACTGTAGTATGTCTGTCCATTAGTATTTATGTGGAACTGAGAGCTTTGGTTCTTGTAATTTTTAATAAACATGGATGGTGTTAGTAGTTTATACTGAGAATTCACTATGCTCCATCAAAATGGCAGCTCTAATTAGGTTCCTTGAATTAGCTAATGGATTTTGAGCAGGATGGCTTACAAAGCTCTTACAGCTGTCCAAGATATTCCTGCATGGCAGAAAGACAAAAGGCCCCTGGAAGCTACATACTTTAAAGCTTTAGAAATGTGCTTGACAGTTAAAAAAGATAAATTACATTTGTTGTCTTTTCCCCGTAAAAGTCCTGATACTGGATTAATGTTATCCTAGTAGTGATCATTCATTAAAAACACCAACACCCCCCCTCCCAACTTTATGTCATGGATGCATTTTGGCTGGAGATCTGTCATTTTCCCTGACACTTCGCACGTGGTATAAATAAATTCTTCAAAAAAGGAAAAAAAAAAAGTGTAAACTGTGTCTGTAACAGGGTTGCAGACACAGAGACTTGTTGAGCTGAGGCTGAGATTTCTACCTCGTTTCTACCTAGGCCAGATACTATAAAAACAGACCACAGAGAGGATTAGTTGCTGCCACTCCAACAGGATAAATTTACATGGGTATAGAATGAAGAATATGGTTTCTTGTGGGAACACGGAGAAGTAATTCTCATGAGAAAATGGATAAGTTACTGCTGGCTCTGCAGTTTTCAGCAAAAAGTGTTTTCAAATGTGGACAGCATCATCTCCTGCGAGCGAAGCGGTGGGTGCTCGCTCCTTTCCTTCCCCAGGGAGATCAGCAATCCCGACTGGAGTGACTTGTCACCCTCGCTGCCTCCCACCGAGATCCCAGCAGGGCTCCCGGGTGGCTGATTCCTCGGGAGCCTGTGGAGCGCTTATTATTCCAGCCTTAGCGATAAGTTTAATAAACTGCAGTGCGAAAAAGCAATAGTCTGCAAATGAAAAAACCTTGCTGCCGGTCGCAGGCAGGTGTGATAGCGCTGGGAGAGGGAGCTGCGTCTCCTCGCAGCGATTCAGCGCGCGGCGTTCGCTTTGTTGAAGCGCTCGAGCTGCCGTAAATGAAGTTGGAGGGCTCGAAACCTGCTCTCTGTGTTGGTGTGACCTATTTCTGTTGTAAATATGCCAGCTGCTTTGCATCAGTAGAGCAAAATACCCCGCGCCCAAGCCCTGTTGTAATACAAAGTGCCAAAAAAGGGTAATTTAAGTATTTTGCCGTGTAAATCCAGAAGAAATTACCTTGGAGAGAAGGCTCTCAATTATGCCTCACACGTGACTTCTGCATGATGGATAAAAGGCATAATTGATATCATCTTTAGTGAGGAAACCAGAAACTGTTGCATTGTCTAGAGGCTACTGAAAATACCAGGAAAATCTGTTTTCCATTATTTTCATTGTGTATTGTTTATAGAGAGTTTGGTTGTTGTCAGCAGCTGAGTCCCTAATCTCTCTGCTTTGCTAGCCCTTTGGAGACACGTGCGCATCGCGGAGCAACGAGACGGCAGCAAACTGGTCACATGCCAGAAACACAGACGTTGCCACTAGCCAGCCTCAACTATAGGCATCTTTTTATTATTCTTAGCTAAAATCTAGCAATTGCTTCCCTTGCCGGGGTGCACTGCACTGAGCAGGAAAGAAGAGATGCCTTTTCTTTCAAGCAGAGAGAAGCTGGCTGTAAACAAGATGATGTCCCCTATTTTTTCTTTCTTTGCCCTCCACTTGATTGCAAATAACATGTTTCTCTTGCAGCAACACATGCCTTGTGTGGTGTTCAGATGAGGTTAAACCTTAACGTGCCAGGTCTGTTCCTTAAGGCAACAACCTGGCCGTCTCTCCCGTAAATCCTGGCCAACTGCAGCCAGCTATAGGTTATGTAGGAGAGGAAGGGGGACGAGAAGGGCTCTTGCTTGCGGCGACGCGGCTCGTTTGAATGTCTAGGCCATCTGCTATGACAAACAGGACAAGGTGTTGTGTGTCGCGCGAGAGGAGGGCCACGTGAAAGGACGCTTCGTGTCAAGCCACTGAGAGATGTTTTATAAACAGTTTGGAAAAAGTGAAAGTGATACAAATCTGTCTCAATTTCCAAATAATTCTTGTGAGGCTTCTCTAAATGTGGTATGAGCTATTTAGGGAAAAAAAAGGTTAATGGTACTGCAAATGTGTGTCATGCAAGGTTCTCCCCCTTTCTTTCTTCCTAATGAATCTCTGGGAACCTAAGAATATTATCTTCTTTCTCTCCACTAAGCTCCTAATGTCAAGGGGTCACCAATGATGCTCCAGGTCAATAGGACTCAATTTACATCCAGACAAATGGTAGTCATGTGCTGCCCTCGGAGTCTCTGACCTTTGGGACATAAGTGGTTGTACTGCTTTTATGTTAGCCTAAAGAATTGAAAGGTGACAGCGTGTGTTCCCCTGAGGAGCAGTTTGGGCTTCTTTTTAAGTATTGCAAGGCAGATTATGTAGTATGTAAGTTCAAATAAATTTAAATAGTAAACAGCTACTTCAGTGAAGTTTGCTTTCTTGCCGTTTATCTGTGGTCCTTAGCTATGGGTGTTTCTGTGCACACAGGGACGGAGAGAAACACACTCAACTCCTCATCTATCTAGAGCTGTCAGGACAGTCCTTCCTATACAGAACGGGGCCGACCATCTTCCTTCCAGCCCCTCCTCACGGGTTTCCAGATCAGGTCTGCTACTCGGGCCCCCTTGCATTGATACAGACTGTAGTTGTGTAAACACAGGATGTATTCCTGTCCCAAGAGAGCCGAATACAACAATTCCTTGGCTTCAGTAGCTAGCAAGCCATGGTCCTTAGATTGGGTCCTTGCTGTGGGACGTGCATAGCGGAGACCCAAGCCAGCTCTGTCTGAACATCGGAGATGATGCCAGAGCCTACGAGGTGCAATAGAGGTGCTGCCGATGAGGCGCTCCTGACAAGTCTTTTATTGCAATGTCATTCATTTACTCGAGTACATATGAAAACAACAAGTGTTCATTTCTTCCTCCACTTGCTTTCCTTGGTGGATGACAAAGATGAAAGCTGAAATATTGTAGGGTTATGTTCTTATCATTGATTTTCTTTTTATCCCTTTCCACCATTCTTGTTATTCCTTCCTACTGCCAGGCGTGTAGAAATGTCTTCCTAAGCAGTGTAGTACTTCAGGGTAGGAAAGCAAGGACTGGAACTGGACTATTCCTGTCCTTGAATATTCATGTGTTGTAACTCCAAAATGAAAGTTTTACCATCAGTGAAATATTCTGTTACTCTGTTGGACTCCTTTATATTGCACCTCTCTGTACAGACTGGTATGTGCCGTTCAGTGTATAAAATCAGTTCTGCATTATAGCTGGTGGTGACTGAAAGATTGTCCATTCTCTGGAGTCAGTGTGAATAGAGTCTGTGTTGTATTTGTTTGCTAATGGAAAATTCACCAAAAGAATAATTTTTCTTTTTTTTTTTTTCTTTTCCAACTTGGAAACACAAGTTGTTTTTTTCGAGGCTGACAGTCAGCTGGGTGAAATCAGTGCTGGAAATAAGTGCCTGGCAAAACAGTTCTGTGCAATATTAATGCATTTAGGAAAACCACTGGAAACAAAATGTTTATTGCCTCAGAAAGTGTGTGTTTATATACAGCCGTAAGTGGTTCGTCTTAGTCTGTACACGTGACAGTTGTTTTTAATTTTGTGCTATCTAGAGAGATGCAGTAAGAGTCACTAATTTGAAAAATGGCATTTTTAACCTGAGTGATTGAAATCCAGATAAGTTAGTTATAGGAAGAATAGAGGGGCTATTTTTGTGGAAAAGCTGAGCCATGTTGTATATTAAATACTAATGATGATATTTTGATGCCTTGAAAAAATAACTCATCTTCCACGTCAGGATTGCCGTGGTTCTGCTACGGCGCTTGCCTGTCTGGCTCTGCAGAGAGGATGGAATGAAATTTCACGCTCATGTTTTAGATAATGTTAGAAGGACTTTGAGGAAGTGGCTGTGCAAAATTATTGTTCCTTTTTTCTCTTGGGGCACCTATGCTGCCTGGATGCTCGAGTGGCAGTTTGTAGATCTTCAGTATCTTCTGGGCAGTCTCTGAAGTGCAATGGAGTTGGAGTATTGCTTGTCCTTTCTTTGCTAAAGCACTGAGTTCCCTACCACCAGGGGAATGCAAGAGCATAGATACCCTCTCTTCCCCGTTCACAACACATGGAGAAAAAGTTTTTAGAAATTGTGCTCATCTAAGACAGGAGACTCTTGCACCATGAGAAGCAACCCAACTCCACTTGAAAAAATAATTCTCTTTAAAATTGCAATAACCAGAACGGAGCCTGTACAATGACTCTGCCAAACACAGGTGAATGAAATCAATATCTGAATCTTCACTAAAGTCTATATAAACTTTCTCAGAGATTTTTTCCCTACCTAGATGTTCTTTAAAAACTTCCCCTACAAAGCTCCAACTTCCATCCCAGCATCACCACTTCTGCCTCCCTGCATTCAGTAGAACTGTCAAAAACCACTGAGTCTCCTGTTCCCTTGCAGGTGGTGGATGGTTCTCTCACAACTTTATTGTGGCACCTGAGAAGTTGGTGGGTCGGTTAATTGTAATCGTGCCCGTGAGTGTGCTGAGTTGTGTGGAGCTGAGCTGAGCTGAGCTGAGCTGAGCTGAGCTGAGCTGAGTGGAGTTGACGGGCAATGGGAGACGTGTGGTTGTGAAGTCCCGTGGGAAGGACTTCCAGTACGTGGCAGAGGAGGGAGTTTGCATTAAATTGCAGACGTGATGAGGACTGTTGGCATCTACATCTCCTCAAGGAGGAACCACTGCATTAAACGTAAAGCTACTGTAAAAGAAATGTCTCCTGTCCTTAGGAGGCTTTGTGAAAAACTGCACTAAGTCTCCTGAAAATAAATTGACTTTGATTGTAGTATTTGTTTTTATATTTCTTCTGTATGTTCAGGTTCCTTTTCGATATAAATAGTTGTGCATCCTAAGCAGTTGGATCCGTATTCATATATTTTTCCTTGTCTGAGACCTGCTATCTGATTGAAACCAATATTTTTTAATTATGTATTTATAGGCAGATGAGAGAATAGTTTGCAGTCAATGTATGATCTTCTCTGCAAATCTTGGAAAATTGTGTTGGTTTTTTTTTTTAATATTGCCTTATCGGTTTCTTTTTTATATTACTGATGACTTCATTCTGTTTGAATTCAATGCTTCAGTTTCTTTGGGGTAAACTAATAGATTATGTATGCGATATTTGCACAGTGCTGATTGAATTCATCTGGTGAGTTTGAATGTGGTTCATATATTCACATAATTGTCGGGAGCCAACTTGAAATTCAGAACTGTTTCATGATCATTGCATAGGGCATCATATTCATCTCACGTTACTCAGGAGTGGGTAAAACTTTCATGGTGAGCTGCATGCGCAGCTCCTTCAGAAGCCAATCTATCTTCTCTATTTGTGCCTGTAAACTGCGATGGAAGGGAAAAAAGAAAAGTTGTTGCATCTTAAGCTTTCTCCTAAGAAAATGAAGCTGCTGTTGTAGTGATGGTCCCCCCCCCACACACAAACCTTTCTAACAGCTAAACGTACAGGCCAGTGTTGATCAGATTTGACAGATGTGTCGTGAACTCAGTCACATTATCGGACACCAGAGAATCCACATGAGAGGCACAGAGATTCCAACTTTGTGGAGCTGCGTGTTTCCGCAGAGATGATGCTTGTGTTTTCACACTAATCCCGATGGATACGTTTCCATTTGGTGCCATCTTTCATTCAAACGATCCTGCTCATTCTCGTGGGTAGATTTTGTACTTTAATACGGCCATGGCAGAGATTTGCCAAAGAAAAAGCTGTCAAGGCTGGACTTCTAATATCTGTATGATCCATCTCCACTTGCTGGCTGGGCTTCAGCAGAAGGAGGCTCACCTAGAGGAGATTTGCAGCAAATGGTGCCCAGGCTGCTTTCGCTGCTTCTTGCAGTGTTTGACACTCTGCTGGAATGAATGAATGAATCTCAAGTTTCCTACAAAAAAAATACCCTTTATGCTATTTTCAGATTACCTCTTCAGCCAAAAAATACTTGGAGGTGAAAAGGGAATATGTGGCAATCAGACCACTGGTCAGAGGTGTTAATACAGTTTGCAGAGAGCTGCAGGGAGCCAGAGCAGCTTGACTCAAACCAGACATTGCCCATGTTTCCTTGTTTCCCCCTCTTGGCTTCTGCTGCTTTGGAAATAAGGATGTTGGCCAAGCAGAAAGGACGACAGCGTTGCCCTTTGGGCCTCTTCTGCATGGTGGCAGCCCTAGCTGAACCCTTGATTTTCCCTAGACACAGGTACAGTGAGGAGCTTTCACGGGCATCGTGTCACTCGTGCGTTGTGGTCCAGAGTTTGCTGTCCGGAGCGCCATCCCCACAGTCCCCATCCCAGTGTCCTGTAGGCTGGAGAGATTCTCCACCAGTGAACGAGATTGCACACGTGGAGTTGTTCACCTGCAAGGACAAGGACTGTGGGAAGAGTCAGGAGGAATAAAGGGGAAACGTGCTTTTTTATTTAACAGGCCGCAGTATTTGCACAAGCTTTCTGCACCGTCTTGGCAGATGATGAGAAAAATCTTCCTGTGCTGGGAAGTGCCGGGTAAGTCAGCCAAAGAAGCTGGAGACCTCGGGGCTCTGTGGAGGAGAGGGGCCCGGACCGCTTTGGAGCCAGGGAAGCGAGTCATTCCAGTGTTTGTTTCTCATGGAAACATCCTGGTGCTGCAGGCAAATGTTCCCAGCGCTGGCTACGTGCTTCATTACTTGAAATCTCTCTTCACTGGAAATTAATTTCCAACCTAATTTAGCCACCAATCTAGATGGTCGTTAGATCCTAGAAACTGTTTATTATTGAACTGATGGGTTTATGTCCAGTCTTTTATATGTGCTCTATAAATTCAGTTTGTTATGAAAAAATCCTGTAAACAGCTTCCATAGGGTCTGGCAAACACAGGGGAAGGTGTTATGACAGGAAGCTCCATGGGAGGTGGTTAAATCGAAGGTGGTTAAACCATGGGGTTAAATCTGTCCTGCTGCAGCCCGTTTCAGAGGGGCAGAGTTAGGGTTGCAGGGGAAGGGAGTTTGTGGGGAAGTGCTGCAGTAACCAGATTTTGTTGGTGTAGGCTTAGTTATACATAAATCTCCTGTGAATACTGGTGAACACTAGTGAGCCACTCAGTCAGTGTCTGCCCCAGGCTAGAAATAGCTATGGGAGGCTTCTGGTTTATCCATTTTCCATGTGGCTGTAGTTTCTGAAGTTTTATCCTTGGGAATTTGGGGGTTGCGATGAGGATACTTAAACCTTCCAGGTACTGCATGAGTTTCCACAGTTGTGTAAGCCCATCCATAAGGTTTTGGAGGAGTTACAGGGCTCACAGCCCGCAAAGACACCCCCACGTTTAGCTCGGCAAACCGAGCAAGCCCAGTGGCCTTCCCAAGGCAGATGGAAGCGCATGCGGTTCAGGACACAAGCAAGTCTTTGTTGGATTACTGCCTAATTACCACTTAAAAAATGCTGTCGAGATGTGATGGTGTGCTTTTCCATCGCCGCTGTGTTTTCATGGCTGATGTTTTAGTTCTTTGCAAAACTGGGAGGGAGGTTGTCTCTTATGAGATAAAACCTTTTCTGTGCTTCTTTGTGAATAAAGTCTATTCTTTACCTTGAGAAAATGTAATTTTAGGGAAATTCCACATTTAGCGTGGGAGCAAAAGGAAACGTTTTTCTGGCAGCTTATCATCATCATCATCATTATTATTAAAATATGATAGCCATTTATAGTTGCTCATAGGAATGTTAAAAGTTTCCTTGTGCTCCCCCATCTGTCTGCATCCATCTGTTGTCTCTTGTCGTGTACTGGAATTGTAAGTTCTTTGGACAGGGACAGTCTTTTCTAGAAATGGGGATCAAGTTCACATTTAGGAGCTTTATTAACAGGAGAATGCAAAAATAGGGGTGGTGTGAGCTACCCTGAGGGTCAGGGTTCAGGTACAGGCAGAGGTTCACGTGCATCTCGCAGGTGCGAGTATTCCACGTGTGGGCATCTGGCGCAGGTTTAAGATGTGTGTGTGCAGATGAGTTCTACTGAGCTGTCTTTTTCTTCCCTTTTCCCCGTAGCGTCTGTCCAGGTGGCGTGAACGCTGACCGCATCCAGAGGCTGCGGAAGGAGTACCAGCAGGCCCGGCGGGAGGGCCTGCCTTTCTACGAGGATGACGAGGGGCGAGCGCAGCCGCCGGACTACGAGCAGCGCTGGGTAGGTCCCGGCATGAGGCCGAGCGCTGCCGCCGCGTCCCGGCCCTGCAGCCGTTGTTGTGTCAACTCCACATGGGTTTGGGCTTGGTAGAAATGAGGAAATCTTTCAATGCCACTCCAAGAAAGAATCCGTACATATCCTGTAAACCTGGCTAAAAATAACATGGCTATTCACTGTATTGATTTAGGCCCAGGTTTCCTCTTTCCCAGGGGAGGCCCCAGATATGCAGTCCTAGCCAGACTTATGGTACTCTCTTAGTTCATCCAGCGATTCCCTCTGGGTTTAATGAGAGCATTAAAAGAACAGACTCTCACTGTGCTCTGCTGTAAAGTGAGAGGGAGGAAATGTAAGCATGTCTGCCCCTGCCCTTCCTTCTGCGCACAAGCCAATAGCAATCTGGCCAGGATACATCCTCAGTCACTTTTATGAAGTGAAAAATGGAATATTTTGCTCTTCTTCCATTAAAGGATCTTAAAATATTTTCCCAATGGTAAGGAACTGTTAGAGATGCCCTGTATTCCCTATTGTATATGTAGGAGTCACAGGACAGAGAGACGTATAATTCTTGGGTAATCTATGGTGGAACCAGTGATAAAATCAAGAGCATCTGATTTTTAAATGTGTTAAATGCAACAGCTATAGCCTGTAGGATCCAAGTGAAGCACTTAGGAGCTCCACCTCCTCAATACTTCAGGACTGGGCTCTGTCTCCTTAGGAGTCAATATAATCAACGAGCATTCAAAAATGTAACTCTTTGACATGATGCCATATATGCTATATTTTAAAATTTACTTAGAACAGATAGTCTTGTGTTACAATCTTTAGAATTAAAATAGATTTGAGGTTTGTACTAACATCACTGTTGTTTTTAATGCCCCCAAAGCTATCAGTGCACATGATGAGGTGAAGTCTTTAGCAGTTGGGCTGATAGTCAAAAATACTTCACATGAGACTAGACTTTATTGCAGCCACAGAAAGATACAGTTTAAAATGATGCTTTTACATAAATTAACATATATATTTGTTTGTTAACCGCTCAGTATTTCAATATTTTGTATATATTGCTCTCAAAAATATCACCTTCAGCAAAATAATTAACTTCAGCAAAGTTACCCTTAATGTACTGTTGCAAACTCAAATGAGAATATGCAGCAAATGTTCTGTCTCTCAAAACCCTGTGGCAGGACACCAAACCTGCCCAGGGCTCTTCAGCAACCTGAGGGCTTCCACTTCTTATCTGAAACTGAGAGCGCTTCATTAAGCCTCAAAGGATGTTCCCATTTGTGGTCCAGTGTAGTTTCCTAAGATTCACAAAAGGCTCCTTGTAGCTAATCCCTTTTAAGCCTTTTCTATTAGGTATAATGCCCAGAGATTACTGATTTCCAAAGCTTTGCTTTTCCTATGAGGTAAGTTGTTCTTAATCAGAGCACCTGAAAGAGAGCTTTGAATCAGTCTGTCTTGAACTGATTAATAGGAGGATTTTAGGAGAGCACCAGGATTGTTTCAGTTTTTCCTTCAAACACAGAATATTTTAAAACATTTCTGTTGAGAGCAGCAGCAATCTGCTTTAAACTCCGAATCTATCTTAAGGGCTGTTTTACTTGGAGGCTTGTTGCTGCAGTAGTTCCTCCCGTTGAAGTGCCTTGCAGATTTCAAAGACTTGTGGTCTCTCACTGCAACAAAATCGTGGTTCGTCCAGCCTTGCTTTGGTTTGGACAGCAGTGAGGCCACAGCTCGCTCTCTTTTGGCTCCTGTCTGGAAGTTCTTGAACTTTACTCCGACATGTGGTTTTACTTTTAAAATATATATGTTACATGCATATATTCAAAGGAAGAAGAAACAAAAATAGAATCAAAATATTAAAAAGAAAACAAATGTCTCTAAAACATCTTGCCAGGACAGTCCTCCAGACATTTTGTAACTAATATCATGTTTCCCACCTCAGACTGCTGACCCTTAGCAGTACTGTGGTCACACAGCTTGAACAACAACTGATTTTCTCCACCTTTACTCATCAGTGAAGAGACATGCTGATGACTAATTGCACAGTTGTAAATAAGTAAAAGCTAGTTCTAGTCTCTAGGATGTCAGGTCTCTCTTTAAAGAGCTAGCAGACAGCTGAGGAGGAGGAAAACCTTCTGGTTTGAGCGTTCTTCCTTCCCACAGAAGGTTATGTCACCAGGGAAGCTGCAGCTGGAAAGGAGATGCTGCGTCTCCCTATGTATTTTTAATACTCGATTAGTTCTTCCTATGCTTTTGTCAGTCAGCTGTTTTACCTAAGCCAGCTTTGCTTTAAGATGTCTTTCTAATGTACAGCAGCTGCTGTAATCACTACCCACCATCTCATGAAACGTGTAGATAAGTTGGGAAACAGCAGAGGATAATTTGAGAAGACACTATCCATGGCAAATCAACAGCCCCAGAAATGGGCCCTGGGTCTGGTCCTCCAGAAGAGTGTCTGAGAACTCACAAGGCACATTTCTATCTGATAAAGCTGACATTGACAAGTGGCCTTTAGCTGACACTGTAATGGGACAGAATTTCTAATAGAAGGGGGTATTTCTAACGAGCTACTTTTTTTTTAAAGTGGGATAAATCAAGTTAAAGTGCAGAGCCGACTGAAAAGCCAGTATTGTAAGGGAAAATGATCTCATGACAGGCAATTGGGATCCATAAATGTTTTAAAAATAAGGTCAAAAATTCATTTCAAATAAGCCTGCTATTCTCTCATCATCCATTCCTCCCCCTCATCCATTTCCAGTTCTCCTCTGTTCTTCTCATCTGTTGGTGGATGACTTTTTGCTCTCTTGCACCTTCCTTTTTGTAAGCAGTAGCTGAACAATTCAGCTTAGTGCTTCTCTGTAAACAGACACGTGCTTATGGCACTGTCTGTGCTAAGTAGCCAGAGACTTTGAAAATCTCTCCCGTTTTCTCTGTGTTTTGGGTTATTGTTGAGTTTTTTATCTTTTGGACCTCTCCCATCCCCCTCAGTGTATAAATGAGATAAATGATAAGCCACATTCGATATGGTAGATCACAAGGCTTAAAGCAAACCTCAGCCAGACCTAGTTAGCCAAAGGACAGGCTGGTGATAAGCATAAATATTGTCCGGAAAAAAAGAGTACCTGTTGTTGTCAGTATAACGTGAGATTACTGTGAAATGTTCTGACAGCCAGAACGTCTACAGGGAGGTATCAGCTCTCAGGACAGAGCTGAGGCATGTGCATACATAGCCATGTCTTAGTAGGGCGTCAGCTAGATAGTGAGAGCACTCATGAAATTATTCTATAGAAACTTAATGCTAAGGGCATTGGGGTGCACCAAAGAGTTGTAATATGTTTATATAGTATTATCATGTGCAGCAGTATTAGTCAAGCCTCGAGAGAACTATGTAAGCAATAAGCCACAGCAACTTAAACAGTCTCCTTAGGAGCTGGAGGGCTTTCGCATGAGGCCCTCCCAGGGCTCCTGAGTCACGGGCTAATAAAAGATCATGAGAAAGCGATGAGGAGTTGTCAAGTCAAGCCGTAAAGTTAGCATGTGCGTCCATGTGTGTGTTTGTGCACTTGTATTTAAGGACTTTTAAATAATGAGGAGTTAATCGTCTATTTGAGGATTTGCTTGGATTATTTTACGGATTTGTGCAAATCCAGTTTACTTAAAACATCAATTCTTTCCGACAGGGTGGCAGTAAATTCTTGTTGAAACTTTATCTTTTTTATGTACGTTCAAGGACTGCATGTAACCCAGGCCACACTGCGGCTGGTGCTTCACCTGTCAGCAGCCATGTCAGCTTCACTGGATCTTATACCCAACCTCATGTTAAATCCTTCTAGGAGCTGTTTTCTTTCACGTTTCCAAATCAGATAAGTAGGTTGATAAATAACCCTAAGATATAAGGAGTTCTGTCTCTGGATGTTAGCTATGAACCTTTTGATTGAGGCAAATCTGTAATGCATTGAGTTTTGCTCATTCCCAGTTAGGAGTGTGGAAGAAGAATCATGCCTGGCTATGTTAAAGGCCAAGTAGTTTATTGTGTGCCTGGCAGGGGTCCAAGCCTAAAAATCAAACAGAAAAGAAAAGGAGCGTTAAGAACTGCATTATTTTTCCATAATGTGTCAAAGGGTTTCTTCTATACTTGCTGCAGAATGAATAAGGAGCTGTTTGTGCTTTTCGTGATCAATTAATTCCAGGTTCAGGATGTTGCCTTTCAAATAGGTTAGGTTCCCAAAATGCAGAGACGTTTATGTTGGACTACGGTTAGAAACCAAAACCGAAATTCCAACTTCTAGAATAATAACATTCCTCTCTTCTAGCGCAATGGGAGAAATGACAATTGTATGTACTATGTAAAACCATATAGCAGAAACTGCTATAAATTCCAGACTTTCTGAAAGCCCATGGACTATTAGTCAGTAGAAAACATTGAATTAAAAAAAAAAAAAAAAGGATGAATTACATGGAGGATAGCAGCTTTGAAAACTGTGGGTCAGAAATATTTTCGTGTATGTGTTATTAAAGCATATTAATTAAGAGAGGATGTAAAATATTTTATTAGGATGTATGATTAAGTCAGCAATCAAGAACTCTTTATGGTCACTACATCTCTCTGCGCAGGGAGGGTTTCAGCTCAGGGTATGTTCTGAAAGCTGTTCCAGCAACACAGAGAGCCTGAAATTTGCAGGCTGGCTTTGGGGGTAGGTTTGGGGGAAAAACTGTTATGTAGAAATCCCTGCCAAACCTCATGTGAAAAATAAACTATTCCAAATGGCACATGCAAGGAGAGCCAAATGCAATTCCATTAATACTAGTAATACAGAGTGACTCTTATAACTTGTTTGGAGTCATTCCTATTTACACAAAGGTTACATTTGGCACAGACTATCTGAAGCAGAGGGGAGTCTGAAATGCTCATGTCTTCATGCTCACACTATGTGCGCGCTCCTCTCTGCCGAGGGGAGTGGTGCTGGTGCCATATGTCATCTTAGCAAAGCCCACGGGCCCGTTCATGCCTGGAATGTTCCGCGAGCTCCAGGAACACACCGTGTCGCTGAGGTGCCTCCTCATGCGGACGGGTGTTGTGGTGCTGCAAGGCGAGGAGGTGGTGCTGTGGAGGACATACTCTTCAGCTTTCCTGTTACCCCACAGAGGTAGCTGAGTAGATGAGGGCATGGTGACAAGCAATCCGCGCCATAAATACGGCGTGCAGTTGCTGCGTTGGGCGCTTAGGCCTGGACTCTCGACCTTTATCCTTGGGGACACGCACAAAAGCGGCTGTTTCGGAGCGAGGCCCCACACGGATCGGTGGGCCCTGGCAAGGGCATCAACACAGCTCCTTCACCACTGGCTTTGCTTTGGGCAGATCTTTGCTTTCTGGTTTTCTGCCTGCTTGTGGATTTCCTGACTTGCGGCCCAGGTGGTGGATGTGTGTCCTGGAGCACCTGCCTCTCCGGGCAGCATCACACGGGGTACGTGGAACAGGACTGAGGTGTTAATATGGAGCCTTCGTGAGGAGCCACCAGAGCTAAAACGTTGCGCTTTGAGCCTTCCCTCACCCTCAGTGGAACAGGCTTTCCCTTGACAGCTCAGTCCTGACCTCCAGCAAGTCAGTGCCCCACATACCATGGAATCAAAGACAGCTACTCGTTGGTATTGACTGCAAGGAGGGAAAAATGTGCATTTCCTTCTAAAATTGACCTCCCCTTCCTCAGGCCACTGGGAGGAGGCCCCAGCTAGTGCCACACTTTTAAGCACAGGACAAGTATGAAATGCCATCAAAGCTCTTGTCTGTAGCTAAGCACGTGCTTAGAGGTATTCATTTGGTTCGGCCTGAAATTGGGCCTCAGATGTGAGTCCCTCTGAGGCACAACCTGAAGTCTTTGCCTTTACCATCAGGTATCCAAGGGCCTTATCCAATAGATGTTGACAAGGTTGACTTCCATTCTCAGAGCTTAATCTCACTGGGTTATGTGCTTGTGCAGTATGTTGTTGATTTTCTTTTTCTTTTTTTTTTTTTAAATCAACAGCAAAAATACTGATGATAACAAAAAGTTGCATGGCAAGGCACCTGAAATAATAGACTTGCAATAACTCTTGCTTCCTGGGTTGAATTTTTCCATGCAGTATCTACGCACATCTTCTCACTGTTGCAACGTGAGATCTAAAGTGCTCTGGGTCTTGAGTTTTGCTGAAGTTCCTTACTGCAAAATGCATTAGAAGAATCGCTTGTTAAATTGTATCGCAGGTTGGGCTTCTGCAGTGCAGGGTGTCAGTGTGTTCTGGCTATGTTACTGTCCTGCAGTTAAAAACACTAAAAAGTTCAAGATTTCTTCACAGCCAAGGTGTGAAAAGTAATTAGACTGTATCTCTGGGTGCTTTGTATAAGCAATTATCTGTGAATATATAAAGGCTCTATTTTTCTCAACAAACAGGCAACATTGTTATAATTATTTAAAATGAAAAATAAAGTCACTGCCTCAGACACAGAGATTGGGCGGATAACTTTATTAGTTCCTAGTCTGAGGTCTGCAGTGCAGATGCTAATCTAATCTCAAGAATGCATTAAATAAAGCACAAAGTACGGGAAAAGAGAGCTCCGTTTACTCGGCAAGGCTGGTGCCATGCAGGAGTTTGGCTTTTCTGCTTAGGGCCAGCTCTTTCCGACTTTCAGCCTCAACTCTCGCTGTCAAAGAGGACTTGGGAAAAGGCGTGTTGGTTGCTCACCTCTTGTAGACTTTGTGATTCCACTAGAACACATTTCCATCTAATCAGCATGCCAAGGTTTGAGGAATTCCACAAAAGCTCATAATTGGTTTTGTTCCTGTTTGCATTTCTGAGTTTTTAAACTTTCTTCAAGGTCCCTGCTTTGTTTAATAGATTGGATGTGCAAGCAGGCATTTGTTGCATGAAAGGCAGCATGAGGCAAGGCCTGCATGTCCTAAGGCCTGCGTGGCAGGAGCTAGTTGCAGTAATCCAGGTGATACTGGCTTGTCCGCCTCCAGAGCAGAAATGTGTGCCTGGGTCCTGCCCTCCTACGCAGATGATGTAGGAATAATCCGATGTGCCACAATATCATGGATTTCATGGAGTTAAAGTCAGCACGTATGTTCTGATAGTGTGCATCTGAGAAAGGACGAATATTGGCAGCTCCTCTGAAATGCAGTCTGGCCAGTAATTGGTATTTTTTTTTTCTAGGTTTTAGTCCTTTCATCTGTTTGCTTGCTAGGGTGGGAATAATGACTCCAAATTACTGCTGGAGGTAATGCACTCCTGTAGAAGGCTGGTGTTGCACGTGTCCGTGGGCCCTGGGGGTGGCCGTGGTGGAGCAGTGGCCTGCGCAGGTGCTTGCTTTACACCTCTAGGTGACCATAACTCTTTCAAGACGTGTTACAAACGTATAATTTGACAAATGTGCTTGTGCCTTCCATCTCTGTCCTGCCACCATCAGAGCAAAGTCAGCCTGGCAATCTAAATTCAGCCTTCCCCAAGCGATGCTTATAGGGGAAGTTAATAAGATGCTATTTGGTGATACCCACCAGTGGATCAGTATTAACGTTTCCATTTGCATTTGAAGCTGATTTTCGAAGAATTTCTCTTAATTTGCTAGGAAGATACCTTTCAAGTTAGCAATTAAACTGTAATTTGGTCACTGAGGTGTTTACGTGGATTAATAGATCTCTCTCTTCAGTGTATGCTCCCGAGTTTGAAATAATAGCTATCCTGTGTGGTAGCATGACCCCACTTGAGTTCCACACACACACGCACAAAATCAAATTCCATCACATTTTAATGCAAATTTTACCTTTGCAAATGATGGCCTGAAAAGAATGAGTTTCCATGGTAACCCTAGGGAACACATAACCTGTTTATCATAACTTCTCCATGAAGCAAGACAGGGGGTGGGGAATGCGCTTTGATGTCAGCTGTATTTTTCTGTAGACAGCATTCGGCTGGCGCTTGTATAGAGAATTACCTGAATGCTCCCGTACTGTCCTAAATAAACTTTTTTTCCCTCCTTACAAATAGCAGTAGTCATACAAAATGGCATAGGAGGGACGACATAGCATAGGCAGTGTTCAAAACCATTACCCAGCCTTTCAGCTCCTGTCTCTAGTTTGGCAACCAGGACAACTTTTTGAAAGACCAGTCAAATATTAATGCTTACACGGGATCTGTGCCATCTCTTGCTCTCACCTTGGCTTTCCCTCCATGCTTTATGTTTGGTCCTCAGGTATCTCTGCTGCCTTTCAAAGGCATTTTAAGCTTTTTCCTTACTCCTCCTTCCACTTGATCACCGAGAGCAGTTTGAAAAAGCGCCTGGAAGTGTCTCTGAGCTGCTACACAGCAGAGCTATCAGAGGAACGGGTGTATTGATTACGCTTCCCATGCAGGGCTGGCTTTCAGAGCTGGGGTGGTGGCTCCTGGAGCTGCCGTGAGCCAGGGCCAAGCGCGATGGCTGCGAGCGTCCGCGCGGTTGTGTTTTTCCTGCATTTGCAGGAGCTCCTGGCCGAGGGGACGTGCGCCTGCAACATTTTTTTAAGGTCATTAGGAGTAAGGAGCAGATGCTGAGGGTTTTTCAGATTGCCACTTTGAAGCGCCATTTAGGAGTCCAGTGACAGGACTGGCCCTATAGGCAGTGAATTTGGGGACTGGAGCACAGAGGAGCCATTGCCCACAGTTACCCATCTGGCATCCATCTGGTACCGGCAAACAACAGACAGCACCAGCTCCACCAACTGCTGAATTGGTATCAGCAAGCAAAGAAGGTCGCCACCCAGCAGCAGTTGCAAGCAGGAGAAACAATGTCTGCAACATTTCCAGACTGGGATCCGAAGATCCGGAGGAACCTGATGCCGTAGCATATGGAAAGCAATTCCTCTCCCTAAGCCTGCTTATGCTGATGTTGTTTGCTCAGTATTAATCCAGGTTTGGGATTTTTTTTTTTTTGTTAACCATATTGAATTTGCAGTGTGGAGAGCTTTTGTCGTAATGCCATTGAGAGAGCGCCGCTCTTTAGTGGCTTCTATGTTTAACAGGATTAAGGTGGATTTAATACCCTGCGCTACAGATGAACCATTCAAATTCGAAGAATACCGCTCCAGAGCAGTGTCACACCACAATAGGAGGAGTTGAGGTTAACTTTTAACTCCGTGACGATTTACTCTGTGCTGTTTCCCTTTGATGTGAGCTATTCTTGGGGAGCGCTGTGGCGGGGGGTTCTTTCCCAGTTTTATTGCCATCTCCCTCTTCTTGCCTTTGTTCCCTTTTCCCCATCTTCCCCCTTTTCTTCTCTTGAAGCTGTGTACCGGCTTCCACAGCAGCTAAGTGTTTAGAGTGTAATAATACAACAGTGAGAGATTTACTGCCTCCAGGCGCTACCCCTTCTCTTTTTGAGGACCTCCAGCAAGGCCTGATTTTATAGACAATGAAAGGCTCCTGCTCCCCCGGGAAGCCGCCTGCCTGCAGGAAGCTTTTCACTGTCTATTTCCACTCCTTGCTCTGCAATTTAGTTCCGTGCCCTGCTATTTCCCCCTTCCCTCCCTCTTCGCTCCCCCTGCACACACGCAGACCGTACCCGCCGCGTCTGCCTTCGGCTCCAGCGCCAGCCACAGAGAGGGAGCTGGCGAATTAGCATTACCTTCATGTAGAGCGGTAAAAGCCTCAAAAACGCGCCAAGCAGGTGGGTTTGCCGGCCCCGTTGCAAGTGGAAGTATCGATCTGATCCCCGTTTGCTTTCCAGGTTCTGCCACTGTCATCTCATTTTCCCTAAAAAGGGCACAAGCTCGCGTCTGGGCTGCAGCATGACCATTACCCCTTGGCATGGGTGCCAAGAGCTCTGCTGACTTAGCTGGAGGAAGATGCTGAAAGCCCCTGGCTTGGAGAGAAAATTCAATTCAATTTGCTTCGTGCAGTGCCTCTCATGAAGTATTTCAAAATGCCTTATATTAGGAGATAACATAATGAGCAAATGCTTTAGAGAACTGGGTATTCAGATAGCAAGACAAAATGATACACAACAATGAACCGGAGTAAAAGAAAAGACGACTGTCATTTAAAAGCAGTAATCATCTGGATAAGTAGTCTTGTAAACTAATTACAGTGAGAAGAGAGGCAAAGAATGAAGGGCTGGGAGGAACGGGAAGCAGCTTCGCTGCAGACGGAGGCTAAGGCAGGGGCTGGTTTCGTCTGAGAGGGGGGAAGCAGCGATGTGCGCTCTCCTAGTCCAACCAGGAGCTTGTGCACGGTCCGTGTACGGACCCATGTGTTACCACATCGCAGATGTACCTCGGTGACAAGTTAAATCACTGTCTGTAGTAGTTGGGAAGAGATTAATTGCCTTGGCTTGGTTCAGTGGTAGAGCAATTGAAAAGCCCCCTCGGAGCTGGGAAGGATCAATGCTGATGTGCGCCGAGGGCTTCTCTTCTCCTCTGGACTTTCTTTCAAGTTTTGGTCTCGCCTCACAGGCCTCTGATCTGCACCCTGAGAATAGGTTTGCAAGTGAGGTGTCACAAATCTGGTGCTCATTAAAGACAATTAAGAGGTAGAATTAACCAAAACATATTAGACGGCTAATGGAAAAAGAAGCCACCCACCGAGAAGGACACAGGCCAGGAAATGATCTCATTTTGCACGGTCGCAGGAAGCCCACGGTGCTGCAGCCCGGCGAGCGGGGCATCGCCGAGCGGGATGTCTGCAATATCGTCCTTGAGGGGCTGTGTGAGAATGCTTGGCAGTTTTGGCTTCACCTCCATCTTTGCTATTTTCTTCTCTCCTTGGTGTTGCGAGATACAGCAAATGCTGAGCTTGTTTTCTACTGAGCTAAGGCAATTGCCATGTTTTTAAACTGTTATAGGAACAGCCTGTTTCCCTTTTAAAGTTCCCATCTGTGTTTGTATTTCTCTCAGTCTATTGCCTTTATAGGGAATTTTTCCTCATTCTCTAAATCTCTAAACCACTAGTTTCACCTCCTTGAGCAAGAGGTGGAGCATTACTGAGGAGGAAAAGTAAATGCTGAGATAATCAGGGCCGCTTAATTCCAGCTCGGAGCGCTGCGGCCTCCGGAGCTCCCGGTGTTTGTTGCACGGCGAGGAGGGACAGGGACAGTGTGAACACAGATAGAGGCAGCAGCACTAAGCCCCGCTCTTCAGCTCCCTTCTTCCCCTCCAACAGATGCGGTGGAGAGACGAGGAATGTTTTGAGTCATCCAAATACTCCCCAGCAAAACCGAGACTGGCTGTAACTTCGGAGCGTGTGCCGCTTTTTCTCCAGGGAAGAGCAGGGACAGTTTGATTACTATCTCCTTTTTCCTTTAGACAAGGATGTTTTTCTTACCCGAGGGAAATGCATTCTAGCAGCATGAACATAACTATTAATCAACACTTAAGCAATAATCAGTGAATGAAAAATGATGACCAGAAGCTGAAAATGCACTTGCATTTTTGGCGCCTTCCCTTTGAGATCGTGCCCTTGCATTTTAACACGAACAATTCTTATGAAATTAGTGTATAAATTGATATGTTCCGAAAGGCAGAGATTTAAAAATCCAGCTTTTCACACTTAGGTTTTTTTTTCCTTCCCTAGCAGCCTTGAATGATACATTAAGATTCACATAAGTTATGTTACAAAGCCACCTCCAAATGTCTTGTGTCCTGAAAGTCCCCAAGACAGAGCCAGTTGCCTCCCAGGGGGTGACTCGGGAGCCCCGGAGCAGAGTTCACGGTGAGGAGCGCGCCGGGCGCGAGGGCGACCGCTGCATGCACGGCTCCGAGAGGTTCTTCATGGGCGTTTTCACCGAAAAAGGAGACACAGCCAGGGAGAGATGCAGGTGTATGTCAGCTTTGGGAATTCCTCCAAGAGAAATCAAATGCTATTGAAATTAAAACAAACCACCATCATATGTGCTTAGCAGACTTCCCTGAACGAGGGCCAAGGGAGGTGGCAGCGCCCAGCAGAAACAAGGGCTCTGCCAGGACGCCCGCGGTACCTTCCTCACATAGGTGGCTTTTGGCAGTGTTAGTCGCAGCACTGACGGCGTCGAGGGGGTGCTGGAACGAGCTCAAAACGCGGCAGGGAAGTCTAATGGGAGCCCGGGATGTGTACCCACGGGCGCGTGCGTAAGGCAAGGCAGGCTGGACGTTTTGTGCGACGGGGAAGGCCTGGGAGGTCCCTGAGGCCGTGCCTGGGGCTCTGGGCTGGCACCTGCTTGCGGGGTCGCCGTCCCGCACTGCTCACCCCGCACTGGCTGCTAGCAAGAAAGTGCAGGAGTCGCCAGGTGAGGCAGAACTTCCAAGGCGTCAGACAGGGCTTTAAGGACGTGGAGCTACTACCCCACACAATGTCTGTAAAGAGGAAATGGGGCAGGAATACAAGGTCTGTCCGCCCCGGCGACGTTGGGGAGGTTTTCTCTCCTTCCTTCTCCATTTGAACTGCCCTGTGTGTAAGTCGAACAGGTAACGGGGCTCTTAAAAGTGCTTTCCCGCCAGTGATGGTGGTTCTGTGCAAGCAGCGTTGTCTGGGTTTGCGTTTGCAGCGCCTGAGCCCGGCAAGCACCGCGAGGAGCAGCAGAGCGAAGCACCAAGGTGCTGTCTTGCATCCACACAATGGTGGAGCGGTGCTGACGGGCTCGTGTAACATTAGCCCCTTCTTTGAGGACTGCTTCTGTCATTAAAATCAATGCAACTTAATTAAAGCAAATTATAGATAGATACATCTATAAATAAGATATTAAAGTGCGCCGCTGAATATGATAATTGCTGCATATTTAGCAATCAGCGTGTGTGTTCTGCTTTTGCCAGGAGGGATTTCTTTCAGTGGAATCAATGGAGCTTTATTAAAAACCATCCAAATTAGAGGGAGAAATGATGAGTGTTATAATAACGCAAAATCACTGTTTCAATTTTCATTGCAAAACCAGGAAAGCAAAATACATCCCTCTTTATGTATGTAAGGAAAACATCAGGAAAATTCTTTTGAATCACGGACACTGCTAGAATTTTTAATTTTTACCTTTTGATGAAAAACACACAAAAAAGATAGATGGAGGAAAATGTAACGTCTGGGGAAATGCTGAGGGTCTTGAAGGGTGGGATAATTAGGATATCAGAACAGCAAGCAATTAACAGCAAGCAACACCTTCGACCAACCTCATTCATTTCAGGGGGAACATCCAGTTCAGTGCTTTATAGGAACCCCGTTTTAAGCACTGACGTGTGTGTTAGTGAATCAGGTGGTCCCCTTAAATGCCCTTTGCGGCCTCCGGAGCCGGGCACGCCGCTAAAAATGCCAAAACATCAAATGGGTGAGTTGGAAGTTTCACCTGTGCCTGAAACGGTGCGACGAGGGTGGGGAGCGGAGCGGCTCTTGCCACATGCGGGTTTTCTCCGGTTTTCCCTTAATTGAAAACAAAAACCAACTGTGTCTCAGCAGAGGGGAGACCTGGGGGTTAGAGGGCAAATTCCACTCTCGCACGGCGCTTTTTGGCATGCCGGATCGCAGCCCATGTGATTAGAAACGCTCGCAGACAAAAGAGGAGCTTTGAGAGGAGAGGTCAAACAGCATCTGAATCAAGTCCTTTAACAGATGATCACAAGACTAGTGAAAAATGTCCTCAGCGCCGCAGCGGGCCCGTGTGCCACGTGTGTGCGCAGGCTTCCAGGCGGAAGGCAGCTCCGCGTGGGAATTTCAAAGCCCTCGGGTGCTGGCGGAGCACATGCCGGCACCCTGCCCGTATCCTGTCTTTTCGTGCGCCTCACTCGTGTGAAACACAGCTTTTTAGGGGGAAAAAGCAGTGATTTGAGCGACTTCCCTGAACACACGCAGTGGCAAAGCTCAGCGGGGAGTCGCGGCTGGCTCGTGTTCGCAGCCCCTGACAGTAATTGAAATGTTCGGAGGGGCCTTAGCTCTCAGGGAGGGCGAAAACCCGGGGTAAGGAAGAAAAGAAGGAAATCAATGGCAAGGGCAGAGGACATGTTTAGTATAAAAGTGAATTAAGAAACGTTAATCAAATTTTTAAAGGGATTGATCTCTGCAGAGCTGGGCAAAGCTTTGCAGTGACAGCTCGGAATGAAACCGGGGCCGCGTACGGCAGGAGAGGAGACGAGGCCCTCAGCACCGCTCTGCGTCCGTCAGGGCGCAGCTTGGCCCCGTGTGCTCTCCCGGGCGGATTTCAGGGCGGCTTCAGGATGAAGTAAAACCTTTTTGTGCTTGCAAAGAAATGGTCTCTGGTGGCCCCGGTGTTTTCCTGGTGGCAAATCCTAGGCTATTTCAAGGCACCTGCCTGCGGATACATCCTACTCGTGCCTTGTAATTTCTGTGCCAACATTTTGCTGATTGGAGACACTTGTTCTCTGGTTTGATCTACGTGTGCGTGTTCACAACACTTACTTTTTTTCTGGGAAGTTTTCTTAGGGAGAAGTTGGCAGGTTGGAGATTTGTTGCTGGCTGGTCGTTTCCTCGTGGTGGAAGCTGCATGGGGGTACCCCGCGGTCACCGGAGTCGCCAGGGACATGGTTTGCGTTCACACCTGCAAAACTTCCTTCTCTCTCCCTGTTTTCTCTTTCTCGTCCCACTTAGCTGCTCTTTCGGGTTTGTTGTTGTTTTTAATAAAGCCAGCATTTCCTTGCCTCAATTTAAGCGCGCTACTCTCTTAATTGCGCTGATGGGATGATGGCTGTTTCTGTGGCTCTCTCTCTCCCGTCGTTTTTGCATATTCATGTCTTGCTTGTTAGTTATTTGAGACTGCGGCAGACTAGGAGGTGATCTCTACGTAGCGACAGCTTTTTTTGAACTTGATGCAGTTAATTTAAACCCTAGAAATAGGGGTGCCTGTTTCCAACGCTCCTTGCTGGGGTGCATTACCATACCCAGCACACGATCACGATATGCGATGGAGAGCGCGCGGAGCCAGCGCGGCCCCCTCTGCCTCGGCTCTTCCGGAGCATAAATAACTTGAACGAGAGAAGGGGTTTCCATTTTAGCAACTTCACCAGCGTCGTATCTTATATCGGGAACCATTTTGCTCTTAGCTCGGGGATATAACATCTCTGCTGCCGCGTGGACAGATGGAGAAGCGAAATGAGGAGAGAGGGCTGAGTTTTTAATTAAAGACGCGGAGCCAGAGCTCGCTTTTGGAGCCGTTTTGTGTAGGGTGCAGAGACTTAGCAGCGAGATGGAACCAAATTAGTAAAATTGTCTCCAGCACCAAGGTGTTTCTATGGTAACTGTCTCTCAAATCATATATACAAACAGAAATGGCAGGGGGTACCTCGTTCTATTTGGTCTGTAAGGAGCCATCGGAAAAGGGATAGTTTCAGGCCATAAAAAGGCCTCGCAGTGTAAAGATATCCATTTTTTTTATTTATTTTCCGGTGGTGGTCTAAGTTTGGGGGTGCCTGCTAAACAGGAGCGCAGCACGGAGCCGGTCCCGCTTGCCTGCTGCGGCTCTGGAGAGGCGGGAAGGACTCGCCGTGGTCCTCGCCGGGGCTGGGCAGGGCACCGCAGCGCCCGGTGCCTCCTCTCGCTCGTTAACATCTCCCCAGGGCACCTCGTTCAGAGCCCCTCGCGTGCCAGGCGGGCAGGCAGCCTCTGGCACGGCCTGGGTGCTGAGCAAACCCAGCCGTACATCCGCTTAGCTCTCCCTCCAGTGAAACAGCAGGAGCCGGGCGGCTGCTCCCTCAACCTGCTCAATTAGGGGAAATTACCAAGGTGCCCAAATTAGCAGTGTGCGCGCAGCCAAAGTGGCTCTGACTCGCAGCCTAAGTGACTGTCCCTATAAATCCTCTCCGTGTGTCACTTTTACTGGTGGAAAAGTGAATGAATGATCGATTTAGCCTACTGCCCTCTTCTTGAAATGTATGGCAATTATTGTGATTTTTCTTTTCCTGGTCCAAAGTGAGGCACTGCTAAAGTAAGGGTCATTTCAAATCAGAGGTGGTTATTTTCTAGAGACCATCAGTCCCGTAAGAGCTGCCTCTATTTTGCTTCAGAGCGAGGAGAGTTAGCAAAAGGTCTTTGCTAAGTTATGACTTCACTTAGGAGTATCTTGGGTGCCTATTGAAATAACCCCAGCGTGGCAAGGTGCGTAATGGTATTTGTCTGGAATAATTTCTAAACTTTGCCTAGTAGCTGCAAGCGGGAATGGCTCTATCTGCATCGAGCTTGACTTATGTAATTGTAGAGAGAGGCTACAAAAAAACGCTTTGTACAGGTAGATAAGGCTTGCTACACCTGAGTGCACAACCTTTCCCATTGTAGTGGCTTTTAAATGGCTTTGGTGTCAATAACGTCTTGTGCATAAGCTGCAGGAGTGACAGAAGTGTGTGCGAACCTGTAGGACGTGGAAAACGTGTTGATTTTTGTTTGTTTTTCTCATTTTGTAATCAGGCATTTGCAGAAAGCTTTATGTGATTTATTCTTTTCTTTCTAATGAATTGTTAAAAATGTTTGAAAAGGCATTAAATCTTCCCCTCTGCCATTAATCTGTAAAAGGGGAAGGGGATTTTAAATGGCCTCTTAGTATATTGCTTTATAAAACTGCTGATTGCAGCAGCACCGGAATAGGAATACATACTAATGTAGGAAACACTGAATGCAGCCAGAGCCTCCTGCATTTATGGAGGAAAAGACTAATAGCTCCATTTTAACAAGGCTCTTAACACTTTGGGCCATCAGCAGGCATTGAGTGAGTGAAACTGGGAGAGCTCCTGCGCGTTAAAAGCTCTGGAGCCCAGCGCCGCGTGCCCCACTCGGGGCCTTCTCGCGAGGATTTCGCTCTCTGCCTGAGCCCGGTTGCCTTCTTGCCACGAACACCAGTGGCGAGCTGGCACTTGGAGTGACATTCCCGTCTGGAACAGCCCCGGAGCTGCCTCCATGCACTCAGCTCCCAGCTGGGCGCCCGACGTTTCGGGGTTTGCATGGGGAAAGGACGCTCAGCCTGCTCGTAATCACGTCTTATACCGGCGCCAAGTGCCCAAAGGGAAGAAAAAGAGCCAGCTTGATACTAACCCGCCAGGCTTCATGGGAATACTTGTGCTGCAGGAACCGGGAAGCTCCGGTGGACCCAGTTAGGTCAGCCCTGGGCAGCAGTGCATTAGAGGGGGGCCCAGCAGCAGCATCACAGCTGGCCCACGGGCAAGCCAAGGGCTGCAAAGCCTGGAGCTGTCGGCCTGATACGGAGCCCTTTCTTGTTTGCAGTGCTAAGGTTATGAGGGGGCTTTGCAGCTTCTTTGAGCCCCTGCCTTCCTCGGGGTGGTTTCGGCACGTTGCAGCATCGCGCGTGCCCTGCTCATGGTGCCGAGGTGCGCTGGTAGTAGCCAGGGTGCCTACCTGATCTCCATCTCCTAATCGCTCTCCTCTCCACAGGTGCCTGGAAAAGGTCCGGACGGGAGCTCCTACAACCTCCACGTGGAAGGACTGGAAAGGCAGTACGCGTCCCTGCCCAGGTACGGTGCCGAGCCCCGCGCGCACTCCCTCTGCCACGCTTAGGGACCGCAGCCTGCAGCTGCTGCCTGGCTCCAAAGCAAGAGGAAATAGCGCCGTTTTGTCACCTTTTTGCTGATTTAACGCTCTCTTTATAACTTTATTAATAATTAGGACGTTGATTATAAAAAAAAGTGTCCCTCACTGCACATGTCAGCAAAAGTCGTGATCCACAGGGAGGGAACGTGGCATTAAGGAAACTGCCTCTGCAGGAGTTATAGCAGGTCATGTCAGGGCGTAACGGTGACCGACTTTACGCTGATCAGATCCTCACTGGCAGCGAGCGTGTCCCGCTGCGCAGAGGCTCTGCCGCGGCTCCTGCAGTCCCACTGCTGCTGCACAGACCGTCCGACCGGCAGGGCTGGTCCGCGCCACGCTCAGAGCAGCGCGGAAACGGGAGCGAATCCTCGGAGGGGATTTTTAATTTTTAATCCTAATCAACTCGATGAAGAATAATTCCAATCTGAAGCCAGCGGGGCGTGACAAAAAGGGAGCGTTTCCAAGATATCAGCGCGTTTGGGTGGGAGGTCTAATAGCAGAAAGGGAGATTTAGGAAGCCAGAGAGAAGTGCGAGAGAGCACGCGAGGAGACTGTGCCGGCACACAGCGGTGGGGAGAAAACGGAACCAAAATACCCTTCTGAGAGTCAGCGGGCTGGAAAGGACCTCCAAGAGGTCACTCAGTCCCCTCACTGCACCTACCTCATCAGTTCCTATATAAAAACAGAGCAGGAAAAGTTACTTACAATCAGAGAGATTTTCAGTTATAAAATACCAATGGCATTTTAGGAAATCATTGAGGGTGCATTATGCCCTTTCTTTTTGCTGCTTCTTTTTCTTTTTTATTTTCCACTGAGCTATTTATACCTGAAGCTGTTAGTGTAAAGAGAGAATTCTTGAGAAATATGCAACACGCTGTCCAACTCCAGTGAAAATCTGAAGAATATCTTACCTTTGTAATCAATATAGAGCTGGCTTTTACAAAAACCAGTGTTGGACGTTGGCAGGCATTTTTAGTGCATGTGGTTTCTTAACCAAAGGATGTTTCTATAGTTTAGTTACTGCCTTCAAATGACATTTGTGTCAGCCATCATTCTGAAAATCTCTCCTATGAAGTAGGAGACTCATGTCTTCTATCGTGTTTCTAGCAATGGTTTTGCAGGCTAGTTGTGTGTAGTTTAATTATACATAGTTTTTTTTATCTATTTTAAATTTCATTTTTATTGAGTACCTACTTCCTTGTGAATTACAAGAATAAATTAGCAATTGGCGCCCAGTGTAACTCTCTGCAGCAATTTCTGCATTTCTCTATCATGTCTCCTTTTATTCATCTTCCCTCCAAGCTAATCAGCCTTCTTTTTTCCAGGTGTTTTAAGATGGAAATTTTCCCCTGAAATTACTTTGATTGCCCATATCAGAATTCCCTTTTTTGCTGCTCTAGCCTGTTTGAGCTAGGATGACCCGGATGCAGCATATTCCCTGGATTTACGCAGCCAAGCGCTCTGTGTACTCCTCCTTTCCCATTTTTTATTAAACTCTTGTCCTGCTTGCCCCATTCCCCCAGCATACTGCTCACCACTTCTTTTCAAAGCAGCTCTGTCTGAATGAGATGCTGAATTTGGCCACGTTCTTGCAAAACCTCCATTTAACTTGCTTGGAAGCGTCGCCCTGGGGTCCTGCAAGAGGCGCGAGCGCTCAGCGGGCTGCACCGGGAGGCTCGGGACGCTATTCCCACGGCGGGTCAGCCCTTGGAGCCGCGTGCGGAGCGCGTCGCGCGCCCTCGGGCCACGGTGCTCACGAGCACGTTGTCCTACCCCACGTTTTGTAAGTTTTGCAGTTTCACGTTACTGCAGTAATTAAGCCCTGGCAGGCACAAATGACGAGATTGCTCCAGTGATGTCTAAATCCAAAGGAAAGGGGATGCAGTCTCACTGCCAGCCGCTAATGGCAATGAGTGATTTCTTTGTTCGCGTGGCTGAGTGCCCAGAAGTGCAGAGGAATCCAGGTAAGAACAACCATTTGCCAACCTATTTTCCATGGCGGAGCCGTGAACACTGCTATAATGGGCAGCAGTAAAAAAGAAAGCTCAGGAGGAGGCGACAGGCGTGTGCCCTGCCGGGAGGTGCTGCAGGCTGGCGGCCCCGCGGCGCCCCGCTCTGCTCCCCAGCTTCTTGCAGGCGTTCCTGGTGTCCTGTCTTTGCGTTTCCTGACCTCCTGTCGTGCACGTGGGCCTGGCCAGAGAGGAGAAGAGCTTTGGTTTCCCTTCCCACCCGGTGCAGCCAGCAGTACACCGGCCTCCCTGGGCTCACGCAGGCCTCCTCTGCCTTGGATGGGTGCGGGATCTTCGCCTGGGTACGGCCGCACTTTTAATTCAGAGCTGGAAATAGGAGGCAGCTCTCTTGGAGCAGGGCTTGGTGTGCGACTGGTTTAACAAGCAGCCAGCTGAGTTGCACACTTGAATTTCTAGCTAAAATAAGGCTGTTTTGGGGGCCTTCTTCAGCAGTGTCAGCAGAGGCCCCGTGGCTCTCCACGGTGCGGGACGGGAGCCGCTGCTGCAGCAGGAGGCTGCAGGGAGCAGCCAGGAACTGGCACAACAAGGCTCTCTGCACAGCGCGGCTCTCCGGAGCGCGGCTTCCCTCGCTCCGAACGGAGCGGCTTGTTGCCCTGCGGCTATGGCTAAGTAGTGCTGAATAGTATTATTAAGTGATGTTAAATCCTCCCACTTAGGAAGAGAATGGCTTGATTCTTACACTGCCCAGGCGTCTCTTTGGGGAAAATGAGCCTGGCAAGGCTGTGGGAGCCAGGAAAATGTTTGTGTTATTCCTTTTTTTAAAAAAGAAAAAAAAAATCAAAATTAACATTCTCCTTATGTAATCCAAAATATTTTCCTGATGAAACCAAGGAACAGTTAGGAAGCTGAAGCCGCTCTGTTGATAGTTTTGTTTTTGAGCTGGCTTTTAGGGAAGGCTGCTTTAACGTACATGAGAATCTTGCCAAAGGCAGCGCTGGTTGGAGCAGTGTCCTGTCGGGAAGACGCACCCCGTGCTGTGGCCTTGGGAGAAAAAGGGCTGGGACCAGAGGCAGAGACTAAGCAGGCACTGGGGCAGGATTCAGCTCAACATCGTGAGTGTAGGTCAGAAAACTGAGCCCTCTTCCTGTTAAGAAATGCTGATTCCAAAGGAAAGTTGCTATTCCAGACTTCCTCTGGAATCTCATGCTACTGAAAACCAGGCGTTTTGGTCAAGGAAAGGGGTGGGGCTGCAAAGGCACTTAAGAGCCTGAGGAAATAACCGCTGGCACTGAAAACCAAGCTCAGGCTGCGGGATGAGTCCAGCTGTGTTTCCGTGTCCGCGCGGAGCTGCTGAGCAGACTGGGAATGGGTCTGCAGTAATGCGCGGGCCGAACGCACCGGGCACGGCAAGCTGGAGCCTGGCGCCCGCTCCGCTGCCAGGTGCCAGGCCCAAGAGGACCATTCTGACCGCCCAGTCTGAGCCCTCCAACACCCTCTGTGTTTCTGCATCAAAGCAAAGCTCAATCTGAACCCATAGCATTAATTTATAAATGCATTTACCAAAGCATCTAACCCAGAGTTAAGATTTCAGATAGTGGAGAATGCATGACATTGTTAAGAAGTTACTTATTTCATTTTTTTTAAAAAAAAAGATCCTGCCTATTTTTTTTTTTGTCTGAAGTTGTCCAATTTCCGTTTCCAAATACTGAGGATTTTTTCTGCTAGGTTTTAAGAACTAAGCAGTCTGCAAAATCCCTCCCTCTCAGTACTTTTGGGCAGCAATCACTTATGACCTCCCTTTCAATAAACTAAACAGACTGAGCACTTAAATCCTTCCTCACAAAGGACAGCACTGACTCAAGGGACAGGGGTCCCCGTGCCATCAATGTGTGAGGTGGCCTCTGCAGCTGAGTCCAAAACATTTCCAACTGCTCGGATCAAAAGCAAAGTTTCCGAAACACCTATGTCAGGAAGAGATAAGGATCCTCAAAGAGAAGGAATGGATTACATAGCAAGTTTCATTAGCTTTTTTTTTTTTTTTCCCTGCAGTTGAAGCTGCTTGCCTTTATTTTGCTAATCAAGTTTATATCAAAAGGCAGGATTTCTGCAATTTAATTGAATCCCAAAGACGTCATCAGAAAGTGGCTTGACAAAAATCACAAGAAAAAGTTAATTATATATTAAATAAAAGTCATCGTTCAGCATTATCTAGCAGAATCTGAAATTAATATACTGGCATTACTTAACTATGTATATAGTATATCCCACTGGTTAACAAAAAGAAATCGCAATTTTAGTGCAGAGACTATAATTAGCTGCAAATCAACATGTCAGAGCAGTCCCGACCTATGGGAATCGACTACCCAGAGAGCACAGATGAAAAAGCAAGGTTGAAATCAGTTATTTAAATCAAGATTCCCTGCTTATGGATTTAAATCACAATTAATTTTTGCTTTAAATCACTTTGATTTAGCGTGATCCATCCCACATTGCCATAGCCTGGGGGTGCAGGTGCACAACGGAGCCCAAAACAGGCTCTTCTGCAAAACTTTGGTGTGTAGTAAGAGCTGCTGCAACCAGAGAGCCTCCAGAATAGCGTCATCGTCGGGCTGCACACAAATACAGTGTTAGAAGTGCCTGGATTTGCCCTCCAAAGTGGTAGAATACGGCAAGGACAGGGAAATAGGAAAATATTTCATGGTTTTGGGGTACAGTTGAAAGATCTCCTCATATCCCCCGTTTCGCATGTTGCTTCGCTTTGACTGCTGCCAAGGCTGCCCTGTTTTATCGTCATTCCGCTCTCTGCCTCCCCTGTCTGTGCTTTTTAAAGATGAGTTTATAAATATGGCTCTTAGTAAGAAAATAAAGTAAAAATACACATTGCTCTTGATTAAAAAAGAGAAAAAATAAATTACTCCCCTGCACACCAAAACTTTGCCAACCATTGGCTTGAACAGCCAGGAGAAGTTAACAAACCAGCGTTAGTAAAACAAACATTTCAGAGAAGGCTGACAGTTTAAATAAATACATTAAATTCTGCTAGGTTTATTTCTGCCCAAAATGTCAAGGAAAATATAAGAGCCAAGAGAAAGGTTTGAAAACCAATTGTGAGTAAATAATTTAATTTTAAATATAAATCATACTAAAAAAATATTCCTCCAACAGAGCAGCAAGCTAAGATGACTCGATCATTTGGAAAGTTAAAAAGTTAAACATGATTAGAACTAAGCAGGGAAGGAAAGTGAGTGACTACCTAATTTCATCATCCTAGTCACATAAAATATAAATAATATTCAAACGGTATATTCTGTGGCGTATGTGATTATTAACTTTCTCTTCGGTTTTAATAATCTAAAGTAATATCAGTAACTCAGGGATATTTTTTAAATATGATTTTTATCTTGACAGCTGTACTTTCATTGAAAATGCAGCAAAACCTTATCTGTCTGTATCTTCCAGTGTGATGATCTCATTATGAATGAAATATGTGTATGGTTTTAGTTGGTTTTTAAGTCCTGGCAGATGAATTTAGAATTCGTTTTAATGGAAATCCTGGTCGTAGCCGAGGACCTCTAAGAAACGTTGCAATAAAGCAGCCAAGATGAAATACAAGCGTGGGGAGAGGCAGAGCACGGGCTGGGGAAGGAGCCGGCGCGCTCGTTAAGGGATTAGCCCCAATCCGATGTCAAACAGCTCCGGTTTGTTTAACTAACGCGCGCGGCTCCGCAAGGGAAGGGATGAAGGGAAGCGCGTGGGGCCCGTGCGGCTGCGCGGTGACCGCGTCCGCGCCGTGACCGAGGCTGGCGCCTCCTTGCAGAACCGAGCGGCCGCTCGGCCCAAACCGCCTGCACGGCCCCGCTGCGAGGCACATGCGGCCTTAGGAGCGTGGAAGCATTCCCTGGAAAGCCGGAAAGAGCAGGGCTCCTGGCACGCGGTCGTGCGTCGCGGCTGACGGGCCACCTCCGTAATTTCCATGGGAATAACCTAAGGAAATTTAGCTCAGAAAATACCTGCAACAACTGGGACATAGCTGGAAGAAAGAAAAATGCTAAAAGCCAGATGTCCCCGAAGAATACTTTGGAAATGCAGAGGCAGGCAGACAGGGATGGATTTTGTCAATTTTTCTAATAAGTCACTCAGCTCCTCGTAGTGAAGAGCCAGTTAATGCAATGTGGAATAGTTTAAAAGTCAATTAATATTTTGAAACTAAACAGCCAGTCTGTTTTGCAAGAAGATATTAGCTGGAGTAAATAGAAATGCTTCAAAGTGTCACGTTTACAAAAAACATGGATCTGGGAGTTTAGCATATAACCAGGGATAAAGACCTCCCACTAAAACTGAGGGCACTGAATTCCACCTAAAAATACGGGTAATTGAGGAAAATATCATTTTTAGACAAAAGCATGTGAATTAATATTATAAAATTTAATGTAGTTGTGGAGGTATTGACTCATTAACAGGAAACAAAGGTATGCCTCCAGTGAGTAAAAGAACAAAACAACTGTTCGGGGACAAAATATTAATGAAAGAAGTAAGTGTCAGTGGGAAAGAGGTAGGTCGCAGTGAAGGATCTGTGGAAAAAAGATAAGTGAACACAAATTAAAAAGAAGATTGAATGACAAAACAAAAGCGTCCCATAGACTGTGTCCACAGAGTGACGAGCAAGGTGGGGAATAAAATGTGTGCCACAAAATACGATTGCGCCCGTGGTGTTACCCAGGGCAGGGGACTGGCAAGCAGGGCTGCTTTATAAGGGAAACTGTGGATCTTTGGAGTGAAAACGCTGCTAAACCAAGACGAGAGAGCTCTGCTGCGGGCTCTGGGCACTGACCTGCTCGTGGCGGCTGGGCCTGGAGCGGAGGCAGAGCCGCTGCGGGACGCGAGGGGAGCGAGCAGCGTCAGGGGGCGGGTAGTGTGTGCAGCAGGCGTTCCCGAGGCTGCCGGAGGGGGTTCGAGCCAGCCCCCCGCAGGGCTGCATCCGGACGGGGCGCCTGTCCTAGCACAGCTCCGCTCCATCCCCGCGGGTCGCGGCCTGGCATCAGGGCCCATCACAGGCAGCGGGACCGGGGCTGCTTCTGCAACCCCACAAAGCGAGTTCAGAGTAAAGAACAGGGATGACAGTAAAGAGTACGAGCAAGTTGCACTGCTGCGATGGCAAGAATCGGCTTCTGATAGCAAGATATGTGAAGCGAGTCAGTTTTAGGTATTATTGCATCCCCCTTTACGCATTATGATGATGAAGTAGGGAAGTGAATCGCACGTGGACAGTCCTAACTGCATACTGGAAGGCAATGACAGGCTCTGAAAGCTTCAGGACTCAAGGGCTCTGCAAATACAAGGGTTCTTTGGCGAGCAGGTATTGATAGAGCCACGAGCACTCGGAGAGCCACCGCTGAGGAAGGAGGATGAAGAGGGATGGGAGTGACCCGGTGCACAGAGGAGGACAAGGGCGCTGCTCACGGCAGGACTGCAGGGCCGCGAGAGCGGGACTCGCCATGAAACCTGCCTTGGGAGGAGAGGGCTTCTGCACAAAGCCGGGCTTAAGGGGAGGAGGTGGCTAAGTTGGGACCGAAACACCTAATAAGTTAGTAGTAGAAACAGTGGCTGGAGCAGCTGTTTCAACACGGCTCATGATTCGCAGCCAAGCTGCTTCCACTGCATGACTCGGTGACGTATTTAATTTCTCCGCACCAGCGTCTCCTAAACACGTATCAAGAGAATGTTCTGAATTCCGTGGGTTCCTCTCCAACCTTCTTTGCCCGTATATTCACCCGAGGCTTTTACGTTGCTCTTCAAGGTGACCCTTTCTAAGGTGGTGTTTTGGCTGGGGTGATCCACGGAGTAGCACCTCACTCTGCCAGAAGTGTGGAGAAAGGTAGCATGAGGCAGATCCAGAACTACTGCAATCCATGGAGATGCTCTTCATTTCCACAAGCAGTAGGTCAGACTGAAATGCAATCACTGATAAAGTATATTCCTCTATTTCTTTGCTAGCAGGGTCAATTTTATAGCAAATGGATTAAACTCTGGTTTCATTTATTGCATCTGATCAGCATGCTTGTTTTTTTCCCATGAATTGTGCCCACCAATCTTAGCAGTCCAAACCTCTCCATATTTTGGAGATTTTCGGATAAGGAACACAGCTTTGCATTATTTTTCTTCTCCACCTCCATCCCATTGCAGCACAGATACAAGTGAAGTAAAATAAGGACTTAAAAATTGATGTAATTCAAGGTTTTTAATAATCAGTAACGTTCAGATCAGTAGCAGTTATAAACCAATAACTTATTTTAAGAGCCCAGATGGAGTTAAAACTCTCATTGTATTCTGTTACAGGAAAAATTGAATCCCTACTTTCTTAGAAAATGTAACCTCCTCTCCAGCCTTGGAAAATATTGTATTGTTCTAGCATTTAATAGTTATGTAAATTAGTACTAATTCTGTCACAGCACCTGTACAGAATTTTCTACCAGAACAGTTCTTTGAAATATGGCATAAACACAGCACGAGATGCACAGCGATACCACACTTTTATTGATGCTTATTTGGGAGAATCTGCATAAGCTCTTGAGCATCCCTCCCCGGTAGCAGCAAGGCAGATACCCCTGAGCGTGCCAGCAAACTCCTAGGCACGGGGCTGCTCTTACGCAGCGCAGCAAGCTTGATTTCAGACAGATATTAAATACTGTAATGCATCTATTAAAGACATAAATGTGTCTTTAAAATAATGGTGAGTGTATTTGCTGTTCTCCAAATCCTTGTCTGCCAAATGTAATTTAATCTGGCTCTATAGTTACTGACATAATTCATACTTACTACTGGCTTCTGCGCGTTATCAGTGCGGCCTTTGCTTTGTATCTTGCTCTGTTCAGCGTGAGCAGATGGGATCCTACAGCTGCTTGTATAAATATTCATTTTAAGGAGTTGGTCTGCTCCGAAGGACCATTTAATAGGGCAAAAAAGGGGGAAGAGAGAGGCATGCTGAGGAATTCAGGATTCGTTCAGAGTGATCGAGGTGAGGAGCCATGCAAGGTGGGTGCTGCTCCCGCGGTCACCTGTGTCCTCTGCGCACGCAGGTTGGTACCTCCTGCACTTGCAGCAGCTGGAAGGACGGAGCAGGACGTGCAGGCACGTCCCCTGTTTAACAGACACGAGGAGCGAGCAGAGGAGAGCGCCGACTTTAATCCGAAGTGACTTATCTGCCATTTTGTTCCACTCCCGATGCAGCTGGACAAGGAGCCTCGGAGCTGGGTGCTGGATGGTGCAGGGCAGCCCCAGGAGAGCCGGGGCAGGACGCGTGGGAGCGAAACCCAGCCGGGGGGTCCGTGGAGCCCGAGGAGCTGGGGCTTTCCTTCCTTTAAAGAAGCAAAATAGCCTTTGTTTTCCAGGTGAAAGGAAGTACTTGCAGAGCACTCTTGTCGATCATGACAAAATCTGGCAAGCAAAACCCATCTTAGCAGGATTTCACAGTTGAAAATCCATGTGAATGGCTTTTTGCTTGGATCTAGGTGTCAGCATACTGTGTTATACATACCCATGTGTCACCAGGCTTGGGTCCCTTGTTTAGCATTTTTATTACGAATTTTGACGCGGCCTGAGAAGCTGACCTTTGAAGCATAGCAGTACTTTTTTTACTGAAAACAGAGAAGCGCATGAATGCCTTTCAGAAGCCTTGTATGGTCCCAATTTTACCCCCTTTTTTAAAAAAGAGGTTTTACTGGTACCCTCTTGGACCAAAATCAACCACCAAGACTGTAGATGGGACAAAATGAATAGGAGCAAGGCCTAACCTGGGACGTACTAACTCTGTTTTCTCTAAAGCTTCCTGAAGCATCAAACTTTTCAAACTCCACACTCAGTTATTAAGATTTCCAAAATCAGCCAAATTCTTTTGGGATAGCAGTGGCCACGCGCAGAAAGCCTGACCTCCCTGTACGTGCTGTTCCTTTCTGGCTGCCTTAACTGCAGCTACTTTTCTAATTAGCTTTTTGGAGGTCTCCAATGGCATCTAGCTTCCTCGCTGCCTCGGGAGCAGGCAGAATTGAGGCTGCCTGCATCTGCTGCTTTTGCGGATTTTCTTTAAGGATCATTCCACTCCTTCGCACGGTGCAGCCCCCGCGGGAAGCTGTTCCCGGCTCCCAGCTCCTCGTGGCACCACCGTTGTGTGGCACAAAGCGCAAAGCGGTAGAGCAGATCTGGTCGGAATGAAAAGGAATTTAAATAAAAGAAGTCAATTAGTCAGCTGGAATTGGGTTGGGGTTTACAACGTGGAGTTTTAGGCCCAGCTCCATCAGAGCACTTAAGCACCTGCTTTACCTCGAATGCATTTTGCTTTTCAATAGCAATCATGGGCCCGGCTATCAGAAGCCTCCAGGAAGCCTGGGCTTAAATGTGTATTGTAAAACAGGGGGAAAGGATGGGAGACAGCCAGAGATATTTACAGAAAATTCGCTTTTCCACTCTCTGAACTCTGTTGTTTAAATAATACCCCCTTAATGTTGCCTTAATGCAATGCTTTTTGTTAAATATCCTGTAAATAACATCAGAAAAGCTTATTTAGTGAATAATACGACTTTTTCTTTGAGGAGGCCTGTTAGTGATCTTAACTTGGGAGTCTCTTTGGTGTTACTGAGGGGAATAACAACCTTAATGTCATTTTAGTTTGATTCCTTTGTGCGAAGGGCTGAGCGCTCTGCCTTCCCCTTGTCACCCAACATTTAAGGAAAGCTCTGGTACCCGGAGATTGCTGCGTGGTCCTTGGGCTTGCAGAGATTTCATCAGAAACATTTCGTTTGTAACGGACAATGAGAAGTGTTCAGCTGTCCGTTATTACACTTCTTTGTACACAGTCTAAAAATATAAATGGAAATTATAATTACATCTGTAATGCTGGGTCCCAGCTGAAATCACTTTAATCCCAGTGTGGGAAAAAAAATCAATAGAGAACCCTTAACCCTGGTCTTTTCCTCCTTAGACATTTCGTTTTCAGTTGCGCTAGTTTATACCACAAGTTTTTAAAGTTTTTTGAGGGACTTTAGTACACTGAGGCCATTTTGCAGTGGTGTTATTGCCTTGTGGTTTTCCGACTTAAAAAGTGGAAGGTTCTTCTGAGTGTTTGTTGTGTTTGGTAGCTGCTTGGTAGGTTATGAAATACCCCCGTTTTACTTTTTGATCATTAAAGAGAGGCACCTTTGAAAAGTTGCCAAGTTCCTTTTTAAGAAAATCCGATTATTTGGGAAATACCATTTGACACATTTTTATTAAAGAGGGACCCAAATCAACATTGAGGATTTCACACTGAGTTTTGGAGAAGGCTTCATTCGAGAGTCCCCATTAACCCTTTCTCCCATATTCCCATATTATGCTTTTTTCTCCTACGGTGTTCAAGCAGTAAATGTGTCAAAATTGTGTGTTAAGTTTGTATTCCTTTTCTGCTATGGCCATGTGTAAGTGCAGACGTGCCGTCATCTGATCTGTGCTCCCGAAACTCGCACCCCTCGCTGCGAACCTGGGCTCAGACCTGTAGCTGTTTTGTTTAGGGTTTTGGGAGGGGAGGAGGAGTTGCTTCTGTCCTGTGGGGCCTATGCAAACTATTAATTGTTGGCTAATTGCAGCTTCCTCTGAAGCATCTGGTTCTGGTAGGGCTCAGAGACCCGCGCTGCAGCGCGGGACGCGCTCGGCTCCGTTGCCACGCGTGCGCGTTGGGAATAGTCGTGGCCGTAGCATCCAGCCGGCAGAGAGAGGCTGTTCATCAAGCCCAAATCTTGCTGTGCACTAATTGCATGTGTGTACCACTGTCTGCATCGTGAGCACTTACGTAGGAAGAAGTGCACTGGGATTTGGTCTGTCTTTTGTCTGGATACCTCAAAGAGGGAATTGGGAAGGACCGTTTCCCTGTGGAGCGCGGCGTTTCGGCAACCCGCACCTCGGGCTCTGGCTATTTATTTGCTCTCCGGGGCTTTCAGGCCTTAACTTCCTGACTTGATTCCAGGATACAGATGTCTCATTCCCTCCCTGCCCCCGTTCAGATGATGTTTTCCTACACAAGAGCTGAATCCAAACCTCCCTGAAACGTTTCCATTGCGGCGGATGCGGCCGGGGCAGCGCTGAGTTACTCCCACCTGGGTCCGGTGTCTGGGCACGGCGCAGGTCTCTTTCCGGTCCTGTTTCCCTCTGCAAAGTGTCTTGATGGCTTTTTTATGAACATGTCACTTCAGATCTATCGCATCATATAATCTCAGAATACTTAGGATGATATTGTAGTAGAGTGACCTTTATTGTTCATTAGTGAATCAGCAGCCGGGGATACTGTGGCTTTAAATGAGCTCTATAAATTGGTTGTTATTGTCGACGATGATTTCCTTGATTTGAACATACCAGAGCAAAGATAATTGTTTGATTGGTTCATTAGGTAAGAGATGCGTTTCGGGTGAGGACGTATTTTTATCTTTTCAGGTTATTTTCCAGACGCGCCGTCCTTAGGGCTGTCTGCAGCGGCCACAGAGTGCCCTGCCCGGGGGGCACCTCGTGATTCAGGAGGGAGCCGCCGGCAGCGTCGCGCCCCGCACGCTGGAGTGTTCTGCAGGATTCAGGCTTTGCTGGGCGACCCATGCATGTTCTCCAAGGAAAGGAAAGGCCACGGCTGGAGGTGCTTCCCAGAGCGGCTCTGTGTCAGAGAGGGCTTGTCCCCATCTCCCAGGAGCTGTCAGCTCTGCGCGTTGATCCCCAGGCCCCAGCTAGGGCTCCAGCTTTGCCTTTGCACAGGGACGCAGTGTCCCGGTGTGTTCTCCTGCTGCCCTGCTGTGCGTCCCCCCAGCTCCCGCGTTGTGGTGGCTCCTGTGCCAGGTAGGTGACTCAGCCGGTGCAGCTGCTGTTGCCACCGGCTGTGGTTGCCGGCTCTGGGAGGCTGCTGCGCTCCAAGAACTTTGCTGTTGCGGATTTCATCTTGTCATCTGGCGTGCAGTATGGCGTGCAGATGGCACGGGGGAAATTGTTTAGAAGCTGCATGTCTCATCCATACCAGTGCCGTGGGGTGCGTGTAGGTTTGTGGGCCCGGCTTGTCGTGCCCGGCCCCAAAGCGCAGAGGGGACTGCAGGGATTGCGCCGGCCACACGATGCTCCGTGCGGGGCGTGCGTGGAGCAAGTCACTTGGGTGACCAGCCGGTTACATTGCTCCATCTTAGAGGGACCTGCTCGCTCCTAGAGCCTCCTAATCCAATCGAGCAAGCAGAGTGTCCCCGCCGCCGGCGGCCAGGCC
>NW_010576396.1:315271-329035 GCF_000705375.1 Tinamus guttatus | reverse complement strand
CACTGGGGGCGGCCGCGAAGCCCTGCCCCCGGCTCTGCCATGCCCTGAACCTTTACATCTCTGTTGTTAAAGGTGCTGTTTAATGGCCGTCTGGCAAAGGGCTGGCTACCAGCGTGTTAATGGAGTGGGCAAGCCAGGAAATCTGTAATCTAATGCCTTTATAGAAACGAATGGCTCTAAGAAAAGAAAATATGGGGGGGAAGGATGTATTTACCGGCTGTTTGTGCTGGTTAGGAGCAGATCAATACAGCATCAGCAGGGGAACAACAGGGTTGGAAATCATGCTGAAAACGCCAGCAGGAGCGTCATCTTGTTGCCCTCGCGCCCCCAAAGGAGCCGCTGTTGTCCCTTGGACGTGGAGCTTTGCTTTCACACTGAAGGTGAACGCGTGGGCCCCTGAACTGAACACCCAGAACGGCTGCACCCAGAGATAGGGAAAGGGGGGGACAAGCATCCAGCCGCAGCCACCTTCAGAAATCACTTCCCTCCTTTATTGAAGCATGGTTTTACTACCCAGTTTGTGCAGTCAGAGGCAGAATTGACAACCATGCTTCATCATGGCAATGGGGGAAAGCGCTGCGAGGAATGCTTTAATTTAAATGAGAGATGCTCTTACCAAAAAAAAAAAAAAGAAACCTCTAAAAGCTTGGTAATATCATTAATATCCAGTTCTTACAGGTTTTCAGTAGCCCACTAAAGATCAGACAGCGTGTTAAGATCCCAGCAGCTGAATAGCAAAGACGTGGGCCCAGGTTGTTATTACTTCAGAAGATCCCGTTAATGACTCCTGGTATTTGCTGGAAATCATTTGAACAGCACAGCTGAATAAGCGGGGGCTCCGCATCCACTTCACGGGAGAGGCGAGAGGGGGATTTGGCTTTGCGTGGCGTTGGATGCCCCGCGCGGAACGGCGCGGACGGCCTGGCTCGCGGGAGCCGAGCTGAGGCAGGAGAGCGAGGCCGGGAGGCCCAGGGCTCTTGCAGGAGGCCCAGGGCTCTTGTGGGCGCTCGGGAGAGTTTTCGGCTGCCCCTGAGCTGCGAAACACAAGAGCAAAGAAGGGCCGTGCGAGTCGCGGGCGGGCGAGCGCCGAGGGGCCTGAGCAGCAAGCGCGGCTGCCGCGCGCCGCGAGGAGGTTGCCGGTGCCAAGAGGTTAATGACTCGCACGGTCTGGTGTTGTGTTGAATAATGAGTAACATATGAAATGACACATGTTGTAGTGACTCACCACTTAGAGCCCCAATCTCCTTAAGACCCCTTTAAGCTTGAGGAGATCAGAGAATAGCGACATCTTGTTCAATAGGTGCTCCCTCGTCGCCTGCCTCCTGGCAGAGGAGATGTGCCATGCCTGAGAGCGTAGGAACAAAACCGGGGGCGCGGGGCGCGCGGGATTACGGGCCTCCTTGTTTCGCACACGTGTTGGGCGTTTGTGGAGCAGCAGCCAGTGCGCTTGGGGTTTTGTTGCTGCTGACGGGAGGTTTTTAATCCTGATTAGCGCAGTTCCTTATATTTGTAGGCTGGATTTGGGGGAGGAAAGAAAGGGGAGCTTTGCCTGCAGGGTGGGATTATCAGGAGCCGGTCCGAGTTCTGCTATGGAAAATCAGCTAACGCGGGAGCAAAGGAGCAACAAGTGCTTTATGGCTTTGTTGCTGATGGGGAAAGGGTTTCAATTAACTACCGCTCTAAATTCTGGTGCTACCCAATCTGACTCGGTTTGCTCCAACAGGGCTTCGGAGCGATCAATTTGCTTGTGTGCAAAATGCACCGCTCACGTTGCCACGAGACATTGTACACGAAGTTGGGTAAAGCTTAAGAGCTGTCGGATGAGCATCTCCCTGCCCCTGTTTCTGCAGCACGCGCGTCCGTGGGGAGAGCTGGCACCGCACTGCCCTTTGTGCTTGATCCCAGGCATGAGGCAAGTGGAATGCCCAAGTATTTCTGGTTCCGTGTAATTGCCCAACATCTCTCAGGATTTCATCCTCTCCAGTAAAAAGAAATGTTCTCCAGGCTAGACTTCAACTGAGCTCGTCTAAATACCTCCGTGCACTTGCATTCCAGGGCAGCGCTGCTTTTGCTGTGTTTGTTTCTCAGTATTCAAAGCCTCGATATGTAGAGATAAAAGCGGGGCAGATAAGCTCACACGTTCTGGGCGGTCAGACACTGCAAAACGCTGTAAACCGCACGCGAGAGGAGAGGATCTGGCCTGCACCATGTCTGAAATGCGCCCGCGCTTGAATTTCAGGCAAGCTCAGGGGTCCCTCCTTCTGCAAATCCAAAACAAATACGAATCCTTTGAAAAGGAGAGGGAGATTTTTCCATTCGTTTTTTTTTCCCCAGTAACATAGGTCGTGAGATGATCATTATTTTTATGGGTCTGCAAAGCCTATAGAAGTCAAAGCTATGTAATATACATTGCAGAGTGTTCTGCTAATCCTGTCCAACCGCAGCCGTGCCTGGCCCAGGGATGAGGGCTGGTAACGGGAAACCTGACACTGAAGGAATTCCAAACACAGTCCTCAAACTAAAAACAGCTCTCTCCGCATGGCATGTGCTACATGAGAGCCGGGGCTTGTGTTCGTTTACGTTATCTGATTCTTCAGCCTCGCATTGTTGATAAAAGCACAGGAGGAGAAAGCACCTCCAGCAGCTCAGCCCATAAATAACGCGTGTGGTGCGTGTGAGGTGAGCGCGACACCGCCGCACGTCGCCGGGAGGCACGAGCCCCTGGCCCGCCGCAGCCGGAGCGCTGCCCTGCGCTGCGGGCCCTTCCTCGCGCCGAGGTTCCGAATTGCATTTCCTGCGGCTTTTTAAATGCAAAACCCATCATGGGCTGTGGGAAGTATCGGTCTGAAACAACACAGAATATTTGTTATAGCAGTATCTAGCCTATTAAGGTATAGAGACAGACTTTAATGAAACTCAGAGTCATGTAGTGTTTTTTTTTAAACCTGCAGTGATTTTTTTTTTTAGTTATATGCACATTGAATATTAAGCAACAAAAGTTCCTAGTGCCGCTGACTACAAACAGCACTGCAGTGACTTCAATACTGCATCTGGAGAGAGAGGAACCGTGTGGCCTCCTCAGTCGGTTGTTTTTTGTGTATGCTGGGAAGAGCTTCATAAAAAGACAAACTCATGTATTTGCTACTGTAAGATTGCTTGTTTGCATAATTTAATTCTTACATCTGCTTCTCCTTTTTTTTTCCTTTGAAAGCAGGCCCTCCTGGCTGAGAACAAACAGCAGGCAATCACGAGGCGTTCACTGGGGTCCTTTAGTGAGAATCTGGGCTCAGACAGGACCTTGCTGCCTTCTCCAGTGCTTTAATCACGGCCTGAGCTGCCTGGTGCCATCACCCGGCCTCTCTCTATGTCTTGCTCAGACGTGAAAGAGGCTGCAGCCGAATGTGAGATTTCCATTTGCTGTTAGTCTGTGGCTGTCTTTGAAGTTTATTTCATGAAGCAGCAAGAAGGCAGTTGTTCCCGTGGGATTATATCCTTTGCCGAATATTCCCAGGGTGGCTAGAAGGAGACCATGATGTAAGAAGGGAGCGTTCCCGTCCTTGCTTTTTGCCAGGTACCAAGAGGGCGACCTCTGTGATTCTCCTGATAGAGGCAAGGAAAACTCTTTGTCATGATGAAATCCAACCCCCCAACATGACAGGACACAGCACGAACAGCCAGGCCGTCGTTTTGCTTTCAGATAACCCAAGCATGTGTCTTCATGGCTGATGTTAAAGGTGACCTGCAAATGGGGGTTAACTGCGAACACAGCAAACCTGAAATGGAATGTTTTTTTCCTACTTGTTTTTTTCCATATCGGGTATTTAGGCCAGTCTACCCTGTGAGGTTCTGAACAACTGAGGAATCACTGAAATGCAGGCTTAAAAAAAATGGAGCCCATGAAAGCAGAAAGTATTTTTAGTTAGGATTTTTGAAACCTACAGATACCCATTTGACTTCAATGACTAAATAACGTTTTGAGTCAAGGAAGCCTTTGTCAAGTATTCTGAATCCTTTGGTTTGGTCTTAAATAAGCCCAGAAGCCCCCAAAAATTCTGCAGCAAAGCCAGAGAATATTAGACTCCCTATCATTTGCACTTAGAAGGCAAATAAAGAAAAGATAGAAAACTAGCAAACTACGCTTTATTTGTCATGGAGAAAATAATGGCACACATGCTGTTAATTGAAGATAATCATAAGTCACTAGCTTTATTTGGACAGGACTACGGGGTGCTTCTAACGGCTGAAATGGAGCACGGTGCCTCCTGGTCGACGCTTGGCAGATAAACCAGACCAAGGGCTCCCTAGGGTGTTTGCCGTTCCCCGCGTGCGCCCTGTGATTCCTCTGGGTGGGAAGCCGAGATCTGGTTTCTCTTTCTCCTGGCAAAATGAGCATCCTGGTAGTGGCACCTGGCCTGTGACACGTTTGGGGATGTCACCCTGTGCCACCAGCTGGACTCCTACCTTGAAGGTGCTGCTTCCACCTACCCTCCTTCCGCTGTTTCCTTCATGGGCAGCTTTTAGCTGGACCCGCATCATGTTCTGCTGGGAGCCAGCAGAGCTGGACTGTCACAAAGGTGCTTTGGAGCCCTGAGCTCTGCTCCTTCCCAGCATGTTGTGTCGGCTTCCCTACTTCTGCCTGCCATTAACTGCACTGGGCCCCCGGGTCAAACAACTGGCCCCAAATCTGCAGAACAGCTGACGGTCAGAGCAGCTCCCGCTCAGCGTGTCCCCTCGGAGGGCACGCTCCTGGCCCGCTCCTTTTGAGTGGCTGGACCTGCTTGACCCAATTTGTGGATTTTCGATCACTCCCCTGGGTCACTGATTTTCCACTTGAGATTATTGGTTTGACCCCCAAACTGTGGGTCACTTGGGAGGTGTGATACAGCCCTGTGAACTCTGAACTCATCAGGAGCCAACGAAAACAGAAGGGGAGGGCAGAAGAATTTCATTAGGGCCTCCTCGGAGGTGGCAGCCTCCGCCGAGAGAAAAGGCAAGGTTTGTTTGGCTTTTCAGAAACAAGCGAAGCATCTACAAGGGGCTGCCAAGTAGCAAGTGTTTGCTTTGAGTTGTTATGGTGACTTTTTTTTAAGGAAAAACAATAGCATATACTTACACATCCTGAGCTATCAAGGGAAAGCGGTGCTGCTCGGAGGAGCCCTGCTGTTTCTGTCTGCAGTTGCCACTTCAGAACTGGCCCTGGTGGCCCAGACTTGCTCCTCGTGGTGACAGCATTTCTACAACCAGAGCCCAGCATCTGTAGATGTTTCTTCTGCCTTAAAAAGACTGGCTTTTTGGTGGCTAATCAGGAAGAACGTTGATGGTGGGAAGGGCCCAGCTGTTCCCTCTTTTATTTTGGGACTTGTCAGATGGAGGTTGGTGTTGGAGGCTCCCCAGGCAGCTCCCCAGCTGCAGCCTTTGCCGGGCATTGCTGGTGGATGGGGAGGAGTGAATCACCAGGAAATAACTCAGTTTCAACGTGCATTGCTGGTTTCAGATGGGAAGAAAAGCTTGGTCATTGCTCGTGGGTGGCTGTGCACACCCAGTGCTGGCTGGAGCCACCAGGGAAGTGAGAGGGGCTGGGTGGCATCCCGTGGTAGGGCCACGAGGGTGCCTGTCCCTGGTGACGCTTCCCCCTGCCTCGTCATGCTGGCCCAGCAGCTGCCTCTGGAGCAGAGTTAGGAGCATTTCCCAGCTCTGCTCCTGTGCGAGGCTTCCCGTAATCGCAGCTTAGCTTGCTGCTTGTACTCGTGCCAAAAGCGTCACGAACCTCCTGTCCCCACACGGGGCTGGTGTGAAGTGGGTTCAAGCCTTGTCCCCCTGTGTGGCCTCTCCCACCGGCTGCTCATCCCTCACCCTGAGGACGAGATACACAGCACGGAGCGATGCCATCCATAGGAAAGGGAGAATCGAGGCCTGAGAGGGAACTGCTTGGATATTTCTTATTTTTTTAAGAAAGTTTTCTGCCCTTCCTACAGGTTCCTCCCTGCAGTTTGCCTGTGCTGCCAGGTCCTCGCTGCTGTTACAGAATTAAACCCACCGCTGCTTCACTTACAGTGACACCATCTCCGTGGGTGACCGACCCCGGACGCTGGGGAATGGGCTGTGTGCTGAAGGGGCAGGAGGGGGTGCTCGTGGCCTGGTCCACCTCTCAGCAGTCATTTTGTACCAGTTTGTTACTTAAGAATAATTCGATTTTGCAGTGAGAGCTCTGTCCAGAAGCTGCCGAGCTGTTCGTAATTTCAGGGAATCCTGGAGCAGGTTCCAAGCTCTCAGTAACAGTTCAGCCCCTTTTTAATGGGCTCTCTAAGAATTTGGTTAATTATAGCTGCCCATAATGTTATTCTTTTAAAACCTAATAAGCAGGATCTCGAGCACTATCCTGATGTTAGAAGGTAACTGGTGGAGCTCTGACATTGCTCCTGTTGGTTTGCTGCTTGCCTCGGAGCAGCTCACAGCACTGCAGAAGCCCTTTGCAACTGAAGTTTGCATTTTTGCACTTAGAGGAACTGAGCGCAGTGGGACTGACTAGCAAACGGGCCTCGTCTTCCTTGGTGGCTTGGAAATACACGGGGCGATTTGTTTGCCTGCTGTGGAAATTAGGCTTTGCCGCCACGCGTAGGTGCGTGGGCAGAGATAGCAGTTGTCTCGACAGATGCAGTTAAGAGGCCTTTTAGTATCTCCGAGGGTGGCTTCAGGCCCTTCAGCACTTTGCCTGGACTGTCTCACGAGGAGAGACGTCGGAGAGAAAATAAGTAAATAAATAAAAAATCCAGGAGTGCCTGTCTTCTATAACGTTCTGTTTTTAAAGCAAAAAGTCTCCAGGGAGCTTAGGGTCCTAAAAGTCCAAGGCCTGGAATTCTTCCTTTTGCTCTTTCCATTTTAAACAGGAAACATTTGCACTAAGTTATTCCAGGGGGAGAGCTGTAGGTTCATGTCAAGGCAGATAATGTTTGTTCATTGCCTATGTCCATGATTTACCCCATGGGCTTATGCGAGTGCAGCAGAAAACCACATGTTTTGTTTTACCTTGTGCAAAACAAGTTCCAGTGGAGCCTGGGAGCTCAGATTAAGCGACGGGAAGCAAGCTTGTAAAAACGCCGTGCGAACAAAAGGGAGGCATTGACAAATTGTGAACACCTGATCCGCCTCCCAAGAACCGCGAGCATTTTAATAAATCTATGCAAACTATGTTTAAACTGTTGATGAGTTTAGTCCCAAACCCACAGAGCAGGTGTAATTGATTTATTCTTCCAGCCCCCTGTTTTGGGTCAAAACCCGGCCGTCTTCCTTCGGTTCAAACTCGAGAAGAAGCTTCCTGTGAAGTCAATGGGAGGTTGTGCCCGAAGTGCAAAGACATTTGCAATCAGGCTGGCAAAAACTCCTAATTGAGTTGAACTTTTGTGGATGCTCTGGTGACACGACTGCGAGAACAATTATTTTTGCCATTTCAAGGTATCACAAGTTAAGCTGTACTAGAAAGAAATATCAATCCTTCATTAGAGCAAATCATGGAATTAAGATGCAGAAAGGTACCGAGCGGGCTCCGTGGCACATCCTCAGGGATGACATGCTCACATGTTGCCTTTGCATGGAACGGAGCTTGCGAGATCCATACGGATGCCGGCAACATCAGGCCTTCCAGATCACAGGGGGATTTCTGAGCCCCCCCTTGGCTGCTTGCCCTCAAAGTGCAGGTATCACAGACTGACATCCCTGGTTTTCCTTCCAATTTTTCCAGCCACAGTGTTTGGAAAGTTTTACGGTCTGACATGTTAGGGAGAAAAAACAGCGGGAAGCGCGAATGTTTGTGCACGTAAAGCTTATGGGATCTGCAGGCTCGCAGGCCCGACTCATCTGTTTATGCTCAGGGCAGATAAGGCGCTTTGTTCCCTCGTGGCGGGCGCCGCGCGGGGCCCACCGTGCGCCGGAGCCTCCCTCCGGCGTCCCCGTGCTGCGGAGCGGGCGCCTCGCTGCCCTTCACGAGTTCCTTTGAGCGGCCGGGCCTGTCATGCTTGAGGTGGCCTTTCCTTTCCCAAAGCAAACACGGGGCACAATAAGGTGTCGCCAGCGCAGCAGAGGGCCTTTTCATGTGTTCCATTGTGTTTCTCCCCCTCAGGCGTGGACCTGCAGAGCCGCTGGAATATTTAACGGGCCCGCGGGTGATATACAAAGAGAGAGACCTTCCATACTACCAAGGAGGACAGCCCGTGGGCCACCCGCCGAAGGGGAGCTACGTCCGCGCGGCCGACGCCAGAGGGCCCGAACTGAGGTACCCCCAGTACTACCCAGCGCCGCCCGTCCCCAACCCGCACAAGGGGCCCCTCCGGCAGGACGTGCCGCCTTCCCCTCCCCAGCACCACCGAGCTTACAACGAAACGGGCCGGGCGGGCCACCGCGGCACCAGCCCGGACCAGTACCAGTACCGGCAGCAGGATCCCAGGCAGAAGAACCCCATGACTGCGGCTGTATAGCCACAGACCGGACTCCGAGCGCGGCCTGGCCGGGATCCCGCTGGACGTCTCCCTCGTGGAGCTCTTCCCGAGCGGAGCTGCCCACGGGCCTGGCGCGTGACCTGGCGTCGCTCCTGCTGAGCTGGCCTCAGGGTCGGTGCCGGCCGCGAGGCGGACTCGAGCCACGTGCGGTACAGTGTGAAACTTCCGAGTACGTGAGGTACCAGGCAGTTGGGTACTTTTAATACTTTTTAAAAATAGAAAGTGGCTGCTAGAAATTAAGCGCAACACTTACTCCAGCTCAGGGCTATTCCCTGCATCCAGTTACACCTACGCAGTGATGCCGGCGTGAGGGCAGCAGGGTCGCTGGCCTCCGTCTTCCTCTTCGGCGGTTGCTGCATCTGTCCCGTGGCCTTTGCAGCGTTTCCCTGGGCCAGCCCCACGGCTCGTGTGAAGTTGCTGCTCTCTCCGGTGCCCGCTCGGCTTGTGTGGCCAGGCTGATGCCTGCGGTCCCCAAAAGGGAGCTCGGCCCCCAGCCGGTGCCAAGTGCCAAAGTACTCAGGTCCCTGCAGCCGGGGCGCGAGGGCAGCCGGAGGCGATGGCAAAGGGAAGGCATCGGGAGGGCTCCCGCAGGAGGCTCCGTCCGGCCCAGCAGGGCCGCGGGTGCTGAGGGGTCTCCTCTCCCACCGGGGTTTGCTGTGGGGAAGCCACATGGTCTTGTCACCTAGAGAAATATCTTTTTCAAGGAGTTTCTAAGTGTCCTTAGCTGCTGCCTTTCGGGAGCGTCGCGGGGCAGCTTGGGCCTACACCAGGATTTCCTTGTGGTGCTTTTGACACCCTTGGTGTGCAACGGATTAAATCCCCCGGCATCGCAGCCGACTGGGAAGCCAGCTCTCGCTCCCCTGCGCTCTGCCCTCTTCGCAGGGACGTGGGAGGGAAAGGCCTGCGGAGCGGGGCATTCCCCAGGGAAACGCGGCCCGTCGCACACGTGCTGCATGTGGCCTGGGGCTGCTCCCGCCAACGGTGTCAGGAAGGCCCGCTGAAAGTGAAGCGAAAACAAATGAAAATACTTTCCTTTCCCTGCCTGAAATATAACCCCCAATACATTCGATCCAGCTGTAAAGAAACTCATGCGTTCACGACAGTGGCTTTATCAAGCCAGGCCACAATTAAGAACAGCTCTGACGATGAGCTACTGCCTTTATAAATCACTCCCAAATAACCCTTCAAATGGCACCGCAGCACTGCGAGCAAAACTTAGTTAACAGGATTTGAGAGCCAGGGCCAAGCGAGCGTGGGGTGGAAACGTCTCCGGCGTGATTTATAGCTCCGAGGCCCCGCACGATGGTCTCCCCGTGGCATGAGGGCCCCATGCTGCGCCCACGTCTGCGCCAGCACCACGCGCTCAAGGCCAGTGGAGCGACCGGCGCCATCGCTGCCCTTCATCCTACCCAGGGGGCTACCGAGTGACGCTTTGTCCTCTGGATCAGTGCAGAGCTTCTTCCTTCTTCCAAAATAACCAAGAGGAAGAAGGGATTCAGGTTTATGTATGGGTACATCCAAGAGGGAGGAGCAGCCTGGCCTAGTGGGGCGACCGAGCGCGGGAAGTCTCGCAGAGCCCTCGCTCACCTCTGGCACCCTCGTTCTGGGAGAAAATTGCCATTTGCCGGTGTCAGGTCTGGTAGAGATAACGGTATTTTCAAAAGTATAACGTGTAACTACAGTATATATAGTCAGCTTCTCCACCGCGTAAAATGTATGATTTTAGCACCATATTGTGGAAAAATATGTACCGTGCAGAATTCACGAGGTGCTACAACTGACGGTTGAAAATACACACTTGCAAAATCCAAAAGAGCCGTTAAGTAACAAGTTGTTCTTTTCCCCATATGTCCATATGTTTGGGAAAATTGCGACGCTGCGGGGAGGCCTGCGCGGGGCCGCGGGCTGCGTTTCGGGCCCTGGCACTGGGCCAGCCCTGCCGGGCGCCGGGGCATTGAGGGGGGAAAAGAGCCCGTGGGCTTCCCCGTGAGCGGCCACTAGTGAGCCGCGGTCCGGCCCGCGCGCAGACTCGAGCACTGTGATTACGCTGCGCTGCCGAAGCCTCTGGGCAGCCCCTTGTCCCCGTGAAACCAGTGACTGCAAACGTGACTGTTTGGGGAGGGAAATCCAATGCGCAATTTTAAAGATTGTTTTTTTTCTAGTACCACATCAAAGATGTCAGTCTTTGGTTACATATGGCTATATAAATTTTACCTGGTTTATTTTGCATTAAATAAAGGCTTTAAGACTACATGTGATCACCTATTTTGTGTGTCGAGTCTTTCTCTTCGCCGTACTTGCAAAGACCTCCTCGCCTTTGGATGGGATTTGATCCCAGGAAGTCAGGTGCGATCAAGGCAGATCAGAAGCGGTAAAATGACTTTTATAGAGGGAAAAAAAAAAAAACACAACAGCCCCTCATTGTATCGTGGAAAAAGAACTTGTGAGCCAAATGTCCTCTCACATCTGCCCTGTCCTCAGCTGTAGAGCCGCATTCCCAGCACCAACGGAAAGGAGGAGCGAGCACGAAGCCCCTTCCCGCTCCCCATGGCGATCCTTGCGTCCGAGGCACCGGGCACGGCCGCGGCGCGCTCTGCCCGGAGACTTGGGCCTCCCGAAAGCTTCGCGCGGGTGTTTCACCACAGGGATGCGGGGCTGCAGGGCACGCAGAGATGTAGGCGAGAGCATTGCGTGCAGTGTGGGATGATGTAGTTTCGAAAATAGCATATATTTAAGTGAAAAGTCACTAGAACAGAGAGGAGGGGAAATGTAGCATTTCTGCACTGAAAACTTTGTTCTGCATTGAAGAAACGTAAGAGGAGGGTGGAAAAGTGTACAAGGTTTGCAGCATGAGAGGCAGGCGGCGATGCAGCAGTAGCGCCCTAAAAACCCTCCAAAGCATTTCCCAGCGCGGATCCGGGCACTTGAGCCTCACATGCACAGTCCGTGCGCAGCTCTGGGGCAGCATCGGTGCCTCTTGAAAACACACCGGTTGTTTCTGCAGAGTCGTCCCTGCTCCCTGGACCGAGGCCGTGGCGGGTGAAAAAGCTGCTTTATCCCTGGCCTGGCACAAAAAGCCTCAACCAGCTTCAGGGGCCAAAAGGGTGATTATAGTGTTTAAAGTGGAATTAATTTTTGGACAGTTCCCAAAAAACGTGCCCAACAAACTACCCCAGATCCCTGCAAGGAAGCAGCCCGCCTTGCTTTTCCAGGGGAATATCTGCATCTGAAAGAAAATAATTTATTGGGAAATATGCACGGTGGAGTAAAATTGCAAAATAAGACATTCAATGAGGATGCTATATAAAACCGTGCCCTTTGCCTCCGGCTGGGAATGAATAAAAATTATATAAAGAAGCAATGAACATTCAATGTTTTATATTTAAAATGTGTTTTGTGAGGAAAACAATGTGGCATAGAAAGAGGACTGAAAGGGTCTCCACGATAATGCCGGGAGCAGCGAGATGTTAGCAGCATTGTCAGCTAAGTTTCAAGGTGTAGGTTTTTAATTTTCTCTTATGAATCACAGAAGCAGCCGTGAAAACTGCCATTAAAATTCATACAAGGAAAGTAAACTCGCATTAAAATCTGCCCCATTCTCCTCCCTGCTCTTGTTTAGGAAGCAAAGGCTGCTTCCCTGCCAAAACCTCACCCCATGGCACGATTTAATCTCGAGGCTCTGTTAAATTGGAGTTTTCATACATCACATCCCTCAGTCCAGGGCACACAAAAAAAATAGAAAGCTCCTCTAAGTTGCAGCTGAGGTTTTCAGACCAGCCAGCTATGATTTTAGGAGACTTCACCTGCTGTAATTTGTCTGGGAATGAAGAAAGAATTAAAAGAAAATAGAGGTAATGTGGAGAAAACGGTGTACAAGTAAATAAAAGTGAACAAAGCCTCCCAATCCCCTTCCTCCTATGGTACATATATGTGTATACACCTACGTATTGCTGCTTTTGGTCTCAAAGCTGGTGCTGCCTTTGCTCCTCCGGCCACACGTTCGGCTCCCTCCTACGGGACAAAGGGCCAGCAGTGACGGTGATGGGCGCCCACAAGAAAGGTCAGTAAAAGCAGGGACCCTACGCTGATGTCCACCCAGCCTGGCCAGGGAGTCAGTTACTGCTGCCACAAAACAGTCCTGGCCATGGGGAAAAAACACAAAAAAAAATCCTGACTTGTGCTGTGCCATGAAGACATTTCTTTTCCTTGCCGGATACGGGATTGTAGGAAAAAAATATGGATTATATAATGCTGGTGCAGGGGGCAAATTCAGCCCTCATGCCTCAACAACCTTCATTGCACAGGCAGCTCCCGTCCCTCCCTGTGTCCACCAAAAAGGGACAAATTGAGTTAGGTCCTGCAATAATTCTAATGGAAATGCTAGTGGGATGAGCGGTGGTGCTAAGCCAGCGAATGACCCAGCAATTTCGCCGGCGCTGGCAGCTGATGACCATCTAAACCATGTTCAAGTGATTCTTCCTCTCATTAGCAGCACAGTAACTCATATGCACAAATCCATAGGCTATATTTTTTTAAAACGGGGCTGGAAATAGAAGGAAGCACATGCAGCACGGGAGCATCGCGGCATGCGTTGGCTGTAAATCTGCCTGGAAGTGGCACGATCCTGTTCCCAGTTAAATCAGCGGGAAAGTTGCCACTGACTTCAATGGAAGCAGATCTTTTCTGGCCTTGTTTGAAAGCAGGACTCATGTTTCTCCGCAGGAAAGCTTTTGGGGCTGCGTTTCAGGCCACAGCTCGAGCTCCGGCCAAGGCACCTTGCACGTGTTGAGGAGACGGGGTCCGTCGCTGCTCACCCACCCTGGCACCTCTGCTGGGCTGGCCACCATGTACAAGCACACCCAAAATTTCTACCACCACAAAAGAATTCAGGAATGGGGCAATTAGTACGTATTACTCCAACAGGAGATTTCAAACCAAAAAGCCTCCACAACAGCTTCCCAGCAAGAACCAGGGCAGCTCTTGTAAGGCAGGAAAAACCTAAGAAACGGCAGCTGTAAAATACATTTAAAAACCTTTATTCTTCCCTATCACAGTGTGGCAAAAGAGACTAAATACAGCTTTCCATTTGTTTAACTAAAAGCTGCCATTCCTCAGTCTCTTTGATGCTAATGATACCCCCCGTCGCAAGCGCGCGCGGCGCAGGGAGGCGTCGCATGCGCTGCCAGCGCGGCCCGGAGCGCGGCAGAGTCCGGCGGCGGCAACGGCGGTGCGGGCGGCATGTGGGGAGGGAGGAGCGACGCGCGTGGCGGCC
>NW_010576396.1:300252-312087 GCF_000705375.1 Tinamus guttatus | reverse complement strand
GCGGTGTCCCTGCAGCTCCCTCTTGCAGCCTTCTGAGCTGCCGTTCGCAGTAGTGACTTAGCGGATACAGCGAGGGGGACCCAAACACACGGGGCCAGCCGCATGCGTGCGGCCGTGCCCGCCTGCCCGTGCCAGCCACCGCCGTGACGCCTCTGGCCTGCGGTGCCGCTCGCTGCTCTCTTGCTGTGAGCAAAAGCCCTTTGAGCCCAGGAACGCGGTGCTCACAGGGAGGCAGCAGTTGGGGGCCCTTACCCGGGTCTGGATGCTGGATTTGGGGGTTCCTGACCTTCTCTTCCTGCCTCTTTGCCCCTGCAGCCCTCGCTGCATGCTCAGCACAGCGAGCTGCGTCCTGCTGCACCGAGCAGCTGGCGGCCGCGGGACGGGCGGCCTCGTGCCCTGGGTAACCTGGGAGGGGAAAGTGTCCCCCGCGGGGGTGAGGAAGCTGCCAGGCCCAGATAAGGCCGGGAGCCCATCCTGTGGGACCCCCAGCTGTATTAATAAGGAAAAATTAATTTTTAAGCGCTGGGATGGCTGCCAAATTATACGACCTCTGACAAGCCAGCTGCGCTGGGGGAAAAGCGAACGGCGGAGCCCCGGTGTCGGGGCGCGCTCTGAAGGGCTCCGCTCATGCCCGTTGTGCCACGGCGTCGGAGGGGCCGCTGGGGAAGGCGAGCACGAGGCGGGAGGGAGCTGGGCAGGCGGGACACGCTCTGCCCCGTTCATGGAATAGCTGCAAGAGCAGCAGCGTTGATGGGTGTTTTGGAGGCATCGGACACTGACTGTTGGGGCTGAAGCTCTCCAGGGGCTCCCTGTAGCCTCTCGCTGTGTATTGGTGCGGTGGGGTCAGTTGTGCTATTGGGACTGCGGGACAGGAAACTGCACAAAGGTGCGAGGGAGCTGCGGGGGGACAAGACCCAAAATACCACATGAATAGGTCAAAGTGGCCACAGCCTCAGTGGTGCAAACTGGTGCTAGCTTGTGGAAGATCTGCCGTTGTTCTTGGCTGAAGTCTGGTGGATTTTTGTTTCATTTTTTTCTTTCTCTTCTTTTTTAATTTTTTTTTATTATTATTTTTGAGCAAACTACCCGGATTTGCTCGCGAGGTTTGGCCCTCTCCTTTTCCATGAGGAAACACGAGCTGCTCTCCATTTCCGACTGCCGTTTGATTCCTCCGCACGTTATCGTGGCAAAGGAAGGGCGAGTTCCCACCTCGTACTTGCTCTCCTTCCCTCACGCACTCGGGTATTTAGGGATAGCCGTGAGGGGTCTGTTCTTGCGAGAGCTCCTGGGTGAAGCGCCGCTCTCGGCCTCCCCTCGCACGGCTGCCCCGGCAGCCCGTCCCGGGCCCCTTTCCTGATGGCTGTGGGGCGCTCTGAGCCAGGCGGCCTCGCACCACAAAACCAGTGTTTAAGCACCACATTTTCCAGCAAATCTGCCCCTAACCAAACCTAGGGAACTCGGTGAGCTTTGCCTGGCCGGCGCGGGTGTTGTGTGGGCTTTTGGGGACCTTGCGGCACGTGTGCTCCGCGACCGGAGCCGAGTCCCTAATCGCGTTACCTCCCTCCGTGCCGCCCGTCTCCCTGCCTGGCGGCCGAGCGGCATCCGCTGCGCCCTTCCCGGCCCTCCCGGGGATCCCCGGGCGCCCGCTCCGCCGGAGCCTCCGCCACCTTCCCGACCCCGGCGCTCCGCTCGCCGAGCCGCGGGGTGTCCCGCGTGCCTTGCTTGGCCACAGCTTCAGGCTTTAATTTTATTAAGTGAGTTCAGGGCTGGCAAAAGCTGCCGGAGCCCATTAGCTTCGGAGCACGTCTCGCTCCTGATGCACGCAGCCTGGGCAGGAGCCATGCCGCACACTTATATATATATATATTTTATTATTTCTGCTAGTTCCATGCAGTTGGCTGAAAAGGAGGATTTCCATTTGTAGGTGTTTTTTCTGCTCGATATCTGTAGGTCCGTAGGTAGGGGGGGAAACACCCCAACAGCACATCTGCAAAGGTGCTGGTTGTCTGGCCTCTTTGGATAGCCTTGGGAAGCCCTGGTATCTGGCACTCTGTGGCACGCCACGGGAGCAGCCCTTGGAGCAACTTGTGGAGAGGGGAACAGGTCTGGTGGTAGCATGTAAGCACCTGCAGAAGGTGGTTGGTGCCCCCGTGAGGTCACTTGCTGGTCCCATAGGCCCGAAGCGTCATGGGGGACAAGGAGATGCATGACCTGTGAACCAGGTTGCCCTGGCTGGCACGTGGGATGTCCCACGGGCACCAGCACTGCCAGCAATGTCCCACCTGTGGATACCCCGAGGTGCTGACGGGCTTGCGTGGAGGAAGCAGCTCCGGTTCCGCGCGGCACGTGGCTCCCAGCGTGGCAGCTCGGGGGGCCTCGGTGCAGCCCAAGCAAGGCCGGGACTAGCAGCTCCGATGCTGGGTGATGTTGGTGGTATCAGCCTAGCGGGTAGCATGTGTGCGAAAGCCGGGGAGACAGGGAGGGGATGACGAGGTGTGGATGGATTGACTGTATTTTCATTGCTTGGAGGCTTCGCCCTTTCCAAGAAAAATAATCTGCAGCTTGAATATTTCTCTTTGCTGGAGGGGGTGGACATGTGTGCAAACGAGGTGCGAATTTCTCACGAGAAGGTGCGAACGCGCGTACAGGAGTGAAGTGTGAATTACACGTCTATTTGTACGCCCGTGTCAACAAGCCCGTGAATTCCCGCCTTCCACGTGAGGCTCCGTTGCGCTCCCGGCCGGACCCCCGCGGACGCGTGTGTGGGCAAATGCGGAGCAGGGAAGCGGCTTGCGCAAAAAGGCGCCGCGGCAGATGCCTGTGTGTTGAGCAAGCTCTGCTGTGGAGCAAAACCAGATGTTCCTCTGGTGTTCCCAGCCTTTCTGTGGCTGCCTTGCGATTGCTTTGGGTTTTTTTTTCCCCCTCCCGTTCTTCAGGATTCTTGCGGAATTGTTTTAAGGAAAAGGGGCAGACTGCAGCGCTGCCTTTGCCGTGGTGAAATAGAGTGATTTTTCACGAGTGAATGTGCGAGGGGGCCCAAAAGCTGTTGGGGGCCGGGGCTCTCTGGGCCACAGGAAGTGCCATCCCTGCGGATGCTCCTCCTGCGCGGGGCTGTCGCTGCCTGCGGGAGCCCATGCGCAGCAGGGGGTTATTCAGTGCCCTTTTTTTCCCCCTCATGTTTTTCCTCCCCTTTCCAATAGGCAGAGCAGCAGGGAGGTCCTGCCCTGCTCCTCGCGTCGGCCCCGACTGGGCCGGGATCAGGGGCATCCTGGAGGCGCCAAACACGTGTCTCTGCCCACGTGCTGCCCTCTTGCTTGTCGGTGGGCAGGGAGAAGCCCGTCCCCAAAGCAGCGGTGGGGCCACCAGGACCACCCTGAGCCCTTGGTGGGGGATGGGTGGGCTTTTGCCGTTTTTTGGCCCGTTTTGCTGGGGACGCTGCCATCCTCCGGAGGCAGCCCTGTGTGGGATGTGGAAGGCACGCGACGGTCCCCTTGCTGAGCAAGGGGCTTTGTTGGGCCTGGGAGAGCGCCATCAATGCAGCCCTTGCTCCCCACGAGAAATGCAATAATAAATCTGATTTGCAGCGTTCGTGCGGTCAAGCGGCCGGATCCCGCGGCGGGGCCGGGGCTGTGGGGCCCAGCGAGCGCCCTGGGGCCGCTCTCAAGCCCTGCTCTGTTTCCGCAGCTCAGCCGTGCGGCGGCCGCCTCAACTCCAAGGACGCTGGCTACATCACCTCGCCGGGCTACCCACAGGACTACCCGTCCCACCAGAACTGTGAGTGGGTCATCTACGCGCCTGAGCCCAGCCAGAAGATCATCCTCAACTTCAACCCGCACTTCGAGATCGAAAAGCACGACTGCAAGTAAGAGCCTTCCTCCTCCTCCTTCTCCTCTTGTGCGCACGGTCACCACGGTGCTTCGTGACACCAGTGCTGGGTCCCCAGGAAGGGGCCTGCAGGAGATGCCCGAGGGGCGGCTGTGCCCAGCGTGGTCTTGGTGGGTTTGTGAGTGGGGGCTTCGGGGTTTCGGGGGCCGCGCGGAGCCGCCCTTGGCGCCGCGGCTGCCGGAGGGGGATCTGCACAACCGCTTCCTCCTCTGGCGCTTCGTTTTGCCTTATTAGGCTAAAGCGTCTCCCTCGCAAAGCGTAACGTTTACATTCCTAAAACCCGTCTTAGGGCCCGCTGGAGTATCTGCCGACGCTGCAGCGTCCGCCTGTCGTCCGTCCCTCCCCACCAGCAGGGAACAAGCAACTGGGTGTAAATGAAGCCCCAGCGAGTCCCTGTGGGCCGTTAAAAGCAGCTTTTATCCTTTTTTTTTTTTTTTTAAGTCCATTTCATAGCGGGGCAGCCCCAGCAGGTTTTTTCCACGGTGCTTCCCGAAGGCATACGCTGTCCAAGGATGAGTAACTCGGAGCCAGACAGGGAGGATTTGGGGCCTGCCGTGGTGGCTTGCAGCCCCCTCTGGTGGCACATGCCCAGTGCTGGCTGAGGTCCTCCGAGATGATGTTTGCATCCCCAAACCAGGCAGGAGCAGGCAGACGTGGTGGCTGGGGGTGGCAGAGTGAGGCTCTTCCCGCTCCCCCTTGGCTCCCTGCCAGCGGCCCGGCAGCTCCCGGCTGGATAACAGCGGGTTGGGCACATGGGACGAGCCGGCCAACACCGGGCGGCAGCGTGACCGGCTGACGCCTCCGAGCGCCGGGATTTGGGGGTTTCCTGCCAGGGGAAGTGAGCGCGTCTCCGGGCAGCGGGCTGAGCGTGCGGGGAGGAGCGAGGTGTTGGGGTGGGCGTTGACGCGGGGTGGGCAGCCAGCAGCAGCGCTCCTGGGGGCAGTGTACACGGGGAACGTGGCGCTGCAGCTTGGCCTCTCACGAGCCGCTTTGCTGTGCGGGGCTTTGGCTGGTGTCTCCTGCAGGGTTCATCATCCCCGTCACTTCCCGACACGAATGGGTTGGCTGCAGACCTTGAGGGGGGGGAGGTGGAGGGGGTGACCCCCGTTCCCAAAGTCCCGCTCCCGTGAGGTGGGCAGCTCTTACCCGCTGCATAGCCCAGGGCTGGGCGTGCGGATGGGGAGCGGCAGCGCCTCCGAAACCCCCATCGGAGCTGGCGGTCGCTGACGGGCGCCCACAAGAAGTGGGAACAACCCCCCCTTGCCCTGTTCAGCACGGGAGTTGGAGGCAGATGCTCGGCTTCCTTCCTCTTCTGCGAGTGCCCGCGTGAGGTTTCCTTTCCGTTATTACCCTGCAGAGGACAGGGATGGCGTGAGGACTGGCACCCGTGCTGGCCCTTTGGAAGGGCTGATGCTGGGCGGGAGCAGAGTCTGGTGTCCCCACCAGCGGAGGGGACTCCCTTAATCTGTGTTCGCTGCATCTTGTTGGAGCTCTGTGACCTGCTGGATGGTGATTTCTGTGGTTAAAGACACCCCTCTGTCTCCAAGTACGGCAGATGATGATTTCCTTAGACATCCTGCAGCTCAGCTGAAGGAGGCCTCCGGGGCCCTCGGCAGCCTGCGTCCCAGAGCCGGGACTTCCAGAGTAGCAGAGTGTCGCAGGAACTAATGGATTCACCGAGAGCCCCCATGGCCGGAGCTGAGTCGCGGCGGGGAGAGCGAGGGAGGCCTGGAAACACGGCCCGGCTGGGCTGGTGGCGCAGAGCGCTGTGCAGCCACGCTCGCTTGGGGTGCCCTGCAGCCCGGCCTCCGCTTTGTCCCTGCAAGCTGGCACCTCCGGGCCGTCCTCGCGGACGTGGCCGAGGAGAGCGGGGTGCTTGCTAGGAGGGTTCTGCTCTTGCAGCCTCGTCGGGAGCTTTGGTACCTGTTGGTGGTTGAGGAGGCGCTCGTTTTGGGAACGAAGCCGGCGGCTTTGTGCTGTGAGAAGCAAGGCAGTCGAGCAGTGTGTGGAAACCTGAGTGGCAAAGATCCCGTCTGGTCCCCGTTACACCGGCTCCCTGGGGCATCTTGTGGCTAAGTGGAGCCCCCCAGGACATCCCTTTGGGGGCATCTCCTCCTGGGCTGGGCCCACTCCAGCAGAGCAGGGAGTGACAATCCCTGGCTCTTCCCATCTGCCTCCAGCCCCCGAGACCCATCAGGGCCCGAGGAGATCCCTGTCCTGGCTGTGGGACACTGGCCCCACTTGCTGCCCTAAGAAGGTGCCATCATGGGATTCGGTTTCCTCATTTCACTTTGGTTTCACTACCAAAGCGAGTGAAGTCACCACTTGCCCTCTGCTTCCTCTGCTGCTTCCTGGCAGTAAATTTTCCTCCTGTGGTTGTTATCTTTTATTATATACATTTTTTTCCCTTTCTGTTAGTGATCAAGCCCCTGTGAGTGGTGACAGGAAAATGACAAAGAAACCAAAGTCTTCATTTTTTCCACAGATGGATTGTAGCAGAAGGAGGAAAGTGCAAATGCAGTTTCTCGAGTGTCCTGCGTCTCGGGGTAGGGAAGGGCTGCGAGTCGCCTCGGTTCGACTGCAGCAGCAACAGAAGGCAGAGCGCCTTGGCGAGGGGGGCCGCTCACGCATGGCTTCTGCGCTTTATTCCCAATTTTTGCCGTCACTTTCCTCCATTCTTTTCCCTCTTGAAGAATGCTGAAGACGTTCTGCAATAAAAGACCCCCCACCCCATAACTAAAGAAGGAAGGGTGAGGAATTTATAGGCATCGCTTTGGAGACAGAAATAAAAATCTCCTGAACAACAGCCTGCAGAAAACCCCTCCAGTGCGCACTAGCACATCTTGCTTTCTTATATAATGAGTATTTTTTTCCTGCTTTCCCCATTGCTGTGTGTTTTCTGGAGAGCACAGTGAGCTGTGTGCTCCCAGCTGGGGGGGCAGCAACCCCCTTTTCTCCCCCCTGCAAATCCCAACCCACAGCAGGAGTGGCTTAAAGACCCGTTTTAGCCTTTGCAAAATACCTTTTGGCCACTTTTTCTTTTTTTTCTCCCCCTCCCGTGTAACTGAACTGCTGAAAGGCTCTTCCTATCACCGGCCCTGCTATGGGGGTGAAACCAGCCCAAGGAATATAAATAGAGGCTATCTGTAGTTTCCATTTTTTGTCTTTGAGGCATTTTTGAAGATGCCTTCCAATCTGTTGAGGTTATTCCGTCTCTCTTTTCTCTTGCCTGGATGACTGGATTTTTCTCATTTCTCAGAAATTCCGGTCAGATTTTGGAGGAGATAGGACAGTAATCCAAGGCGCAGTGGAGCGGTTACGAGTCTCCACAATGCTGTGGTTGCTCAAGATGTAATTGCATGTAGCAGACTCATCTCTTTGGCTTCAACCACCTAAAATTCAGTGTTTCCCTCAAGAAGAGTGATTTAAACCACGTCTGTGGTCACTGCAGAAGATGCAGGGCTCCCCTCCTGAGCTTGCTGCTCTCAGCCAAGAGCAGGGGTAGCCCAGGGGATACTCAGCTCACTAAAATAGGTGCAGAACGTGCTTGTTAGGCCTTGCACAGATCTGTAGCTGCAGATCCACATCTGCAAGGACTGATTCTCACCCGTGTGCAGATTAGGAGCAATTGCCCTTAAAATGATGCGTTACGCATGTGTAAAACCGGTCAGAAGAGACTCTGAATTATCCGTTGTATTTGTAATTAATTATCCTGATTAAGGACTGGCTGCTCAGATCAAACTTCATTGCTCCGGTTTCATCACATGGCAAAGGTGTGTTTGCCTCTGCTGCCATGACTGTGAGGAAAAAGCAGTATTTAAAAGCCAGCCCAGCCTTCCCGGGGCGGCAGCATGTGGCCCGGGCAGCGCGGTGGCCTCGGCAGCTCCGGGCATCCCTGACTTTGGGCTGCTGGCCTGGCAGGCCGTCAGTCCCCGTTTGTTTGTCTGTCCGCCTAGGCCAGGCTCCTCTAACATAACACAACCTGTCTAGTCGAGGCTGGCTTCTATTCCTGGCTGTGCCACGAGCTTCCCGCGTGTCCCAGGGCCGGCGGCCGCTCCTCTGCACTTCCCACCCACCGGCATCTTGCAAGGACACGTCTAGTGCTTCCCAGGGAAGTGCCTGCGGACACGGCTCCAAATGAAACGCTGGGGAAGCTCAGATTGGAGCCCAGGAAGCAGGAGAGCCCCCCAGGTGCCAATCCGGGCTCTCCTGTGCTGCTCAGGTGGCCAGGGAGCATCCAAGCCATTTCCCCGTGGAGAGGGACTGCAGAGGAGCCGCCGGAGCAAGCGCGGAGGACGCGGAGATGGGGAGCCGCGGGCTGACGGGAGGAAAAAGCGAGCAGGCAAGCATGAGTAATGCAGGCATTAGAAGTGCTTTGTAATTAGTTTATAAAAGCGCTCTTAACATCAGCAAAGCACTTTCCACTGAAAATCCTTAATAAAAACGCAGCAATATTTGTAAGCACGGTACGTTTTTCCGCTTAATTCCGTTAAACAGCTCCAAGAGGAGCGTCTCGGCAGCCTGGGCCCCCTCCCTTCTGATCCCCCCGCCGCCTGGGTAGTTAAAAGCACTTTAGCTTGGCCTCCCCCCTTCAAAACTCCCTGGTGGAGACGGCGCTCGTTTGAGGTTGTTTGAGACCGTTTGACCGGCCTGCTCCTTCAGGCAGCAGCTGGAAATAGCTGTGGTGGCCTTGCCTGCAAGAGCCTCCGTTGACCTCGTGTCGGGTTCTGGACGCTGCCCCCTCGTATTTGCGGTTGTCTCGCGGAGCAGTGCCGTGCCGGGGAGGAGAAGCAGCCCCGGGACGCGCGCTCTCCCGTGGAGGTGGCGCCGCCGGGTCACGCCGCGAGCATGTGGGAACAGTTGGGCTACAGGAGAGCAATGCAGGTCGCTGGGGACTGGTGGAGGCAGTTCCCATGCCACACGAGTGTCCCAGCTGGCCACGAGCCAGGCTGTGGTTACCTGGGAATGAGATGGAGAAGGAGGTGTCCAGAGGGTCAGGCTTGCTCCCTTCCAACTTCCCTTCTTGTGCTTTCCATGGGAAGAGCTAAATCTGGACACGGCGCGGAAGCTTAACAGAAGCAAAGTGCTGGCCAAGCTGGACTTGGCCATGGCCGGTGGCCCAACATGAGGAGGACGGGGCTTAATCAGCTTGTTTGATCGTGGGCCAACACGTGGAGGCGACCTAAACACGCACCGCCAGCAGAGCCCGCGGTGGGGACGAGCCGGTGCTCGCCAAACCGCGCGTGCATGGGCAGGGGTGTCTCTGGTGGCTCTTTTTAAGACCCAAAGCTCGGTTTGGTACGTTGGAGAGGAGGTGGGTGCTCTTGCAGGGCAGCTGGATAGGAGACCTCTCCTGGCCGTGGTGCTGTCCCAGTTCACCGCTTGTTTACGTGACCTGGAGGAACACAAAGAAGGTTTTGCCCCATGAGGCACGGAGGGCTTGGGCCAAGGTTTCTTAACTGGAAAACTCTTACATGTTTATATTCATTTCACATTTGGCAAACACAATTCCCTGACCTTCTGCTAGGGGCTTCTTTAGTTGTTTGCAACATTTGATTTATTAAGGATTAGCTCCAGTAGAAGAAAGCTCAGTTAGATGCTTGGATGACGCCAAGCAGGGTTTAATTTAGAGAGAGGCAAATATTTCCTGACGAATTACTTACTCAATTCATTCCCTTCATTTTCCATTTGCAGATAGGCCATGGGCAGATTGCAATATTCCTAAGTTGTGTGTGTTATTAGAAGTTATTCACCCATTCAATAAGCAAATAATTCTTGGTTCTGCAGTACTGGGTGGTTTCAGAGCCACAGGGCTAGTGACAGGTTGTTTTGCGCATTGGCTACACCAGAAGCTCAGTTCGTTGCGGGCAAGTGGTTGAAGCTGTGCGTGGCCTTGGCGAGGTGCAACCCCACCAGGACACAAGCAGATGTGCTTCCTTGGGATGCACCATCCAGTAGGTTACCCATGTGTTTTGCCACCATTCCTGTTTGTTTTTTGCCAAAAACCCAGGATTTCACTGGTTGCTGGTAGTCCTGGAGCGGGGCCCTGCGCTTCGGAGAGGGAAGGGCTGCCCGTGCAGCGAGGTGAAGTCCTTGCTCGGAGGACCGGGCGTCCCTGCTGCTTGCTCAGTGCTGCTTTAAGCAACTAGACAAACACGGAGGGACAGCCCTGCTCGGGGGAAGCACCGGCTCTGCCTTCTGTGTTCCTGCTCCCTGGGGAGAAGCCGGAGTCGAGCCGCACGTGACGGATGTTAGCAGGGCCGCGCGGGCGCTGCTGGCCGGGGTCGGGGTAATACAGGGTCACGGCGCACGAGGAAGCGGCAGGGACCAGAGCTCTTGGCTGATACCGCTGTATTTCCACCCACCGGTGATGCCAAACGTGGCTCCTGGGCCAGCCCCTCTCCTTGGAGTGCTCCTCAAGGCTTCGTGTTGGCTGTGGACCCAACGGGCTTGGCCACGGTCAAGGCTGGCCAGGTGCAGCCAGCTCAGCGCCGCTCCAGCACGGGCAGAGTTTTATCCGGGGCATTTGGCTTCTGTCCCTCAGCCAGGCTTAGCCCTAGGAAGGAGGGAAACGGAAGCCGCCTTTGCTGGCCCGCAGCCCGGGAATGAGGCGCACAAGTATCGCCCTGTACCCCGCAAGCTACTTCTGCTTTCGGCTCTTCGCTCCCAAGCAGCAGATCTTGTGACACGGAAGAAGGGCGTCTCTGGCAGCGCTGCAGCGTGTGTCCCCATCCCTGTCCCTGCGAGAGGGGCCGCAGCCTGCCGCTCCAGCGGGTTGACACAAAGTAAAACAAGCAGCAGAGGAGCAAGGGGCAGTTTCTGTCAATAGCAGCGTGTGGAGCAGCAGTGGGGAGCAGCCTGGGCAGCCCCGGAGCCTGGTGAGGGGTATGGGATGGGGCACAGGCCTTGCCCTGATTCCAGTGGGACGCACATCCGTGCATCCCCAAGAGGCAGCTCCTCCAAACCAGCCTCCGGGGGCCTTCAGCAGAGGCACCTCACGGTGACGGTTGCAAGGGACAGGCAAGCGCAAATACCAGGCACTTAGGGAGCAAGAAGGCACCCAGATCTGTAGTTAGCGCCTTGTAGAAGAGGGTCGGATTGCTGCCCAAGCACTTGCTGCAGGACCCTCATGGTGCTTCACCAAATAGCTCCCCACTCCTATTGACTTGACATCGACTTTTTGCATGCTGTTTGGTACGTGCTTGGCCAAATGCCACCTGGATGTTGGTATGAGCGGGACCGTGGCGTGGCAGCTGCTGGAGCCGTGCTAAGTGACACAGCAGAGCATCAGAGAGACACACAGGACAGAACTTCTGCCGGGCCCAAGCGGAGCTGCGTCCCAACCCTTGTAGACTGCAGTGGATGTACGTGCAGTAATGATGTGAGGAGCGGGGGTGGGACTAGGCCTTAAATGCAGCCAGAAGAGAAAGATGCACAGGGGTGGCAGTCCCAGAGAGCTGCCCGGATGTGGCTTTGTGGCGTGTGCAGGTGTAAGAGGGGCCCTGTGTTTGCTCCCTGCATTGCGAGGCGCCCGCGGGCGGGCGGGCGCTCCCATGGCCGTGTCGCGTTCCCGCAGGTACGACTTCATCGAGATCCGGGACGGCGACAGCGAGGCGGCCGACCTGCTGGGCAAGCACTGCGGGAACATCGCACCTCCCACCATCGTCTCCTCCGGCCCCGCGCTCTACATCAAGTTCACCTCGGACTACGCCCGGCAGGGCGCCGGCTTCTCCCTGCGCTACGAGATCTACAAGACGGGTGAGCACTGCGGGCCGCGCCGTGTCTCGGGCCGCGCTGTCCCTGGGGCTCCTAGTGAGTTATCTGCAGCAGAAGGGCTCCTGCTATCCTGCTGCCAAGTCCTTTGGAGCGGGCGTCTGCCTAAGTATGGGGAGGACAAGGAAGAGCTGCCCTGAGCCCCTTGTCCGTGTGCGAGCAGGGCCACCAGGGCGC
>NW_010576396.1:268214-285036 GCF_000705375.1 Tinamus guttatus | reverse complement strand
CAAAGCGCTCTGGGTCATCGCCGAGGACCAGGGCGACGAGTGGCGCGAGGGCCGCATCATCCTGCCCAGCTACGAGGGCGAGTACCGGGTGAGTCGTGCGGGGTTCAGCCTTTTGCCGTTGATGTTCCTCAAGCCTCCCCCTTTGTGAATGGTTTTTCCTTCCGCTTTTGTTTTTCCTGGTGTTTTGCTCCCCGCGGTGCCCAGCGCCCCGGGGGCAGCGGGTGACATTTCCCTCCTGCTCCCTCGCAGATCGTGTTCGAGGGCTTCATCCGCAGCGGCCACCCGGGACAACTCGCCCTGGACGACATCCACTTGGGCACGGACATCCCGCTGGAGAACTGCATGGGTAGGTGCAGTGCCCCAAAACCCAGGGGGTGGCTCCTCTTGGGTGCTTGGGCTTCTGCTCGTCTCAATGCATCCTGGGCCCCACTTGAACGTATAGCACTTAATGCTTCAAAACATAACATCTTGTGACCAAGATCCATGTATTGCCAGCCCTAAAAATAACACTGGGCTCCTGCAAGGACCTAAAACTGCAATAACTTGTCTCAGATCACTCCCAGCCACGGGGCTGAAAACTTCTCACATAATTCACGGGGGTCGTTTCCGATGTCACCAAAATACCAGTGAACAGGGGAATAACTGACACCAGCACAGCTCCTGGTTTTCGGATGGGGGAAGTGATCTGGTTCCTTTGCAGCCTGAAATGAACTCTAAGGAGCCGCAGTAATTTTTTCCTTTGACAAACATGTCATTGGTGTCCTGAGCTGGAGCGGTGCTTTCAGCTGCTCCTCTGACTCACGGACCTAATGCAAGAGTAATCTAAAAATAATCATGAGCCTATTACTCCTGCGAGAGAAAGTAATTGGTAATAAGCACTGATTGTTGCTTTTCAGAGACAGTAATTTGTGACAGATGATTAGTTCTTTGAAGCATCTTCAAAGGGAAAACCAGAAAACAACCTTTGTTTATTGGCACTGTCAGGAAAAGGAGCAGGGCACAGACAAACAGAAGGACATGTTCCCCTTATGGACACTAATGCCAGAGGGATCCGGGACCCAAAGTGCTGCTCTTGGAAATCCTAAGGGTTTCCAGAGTTTCCTCATGGGGCCAGGTGGGAATTGCCCTTAGGATGACTCAGGCCACTGTGCTGAATCCAAATGACCCTCAGCCTCAGATGTGTTTTCCCCAAAGTCCCAAACAACTCTCGCTAACCCTAGTTTTTTTTTTTCATTTTCTCTTCTTTTGCAGAACCCCTCACAGCTTTCCCAGGTGAGAACTTCTACCCTTCAGGTAAAAACTGCGCTTATTTTGGTGTTTCCTCGCGGGTGGCATGGGCTTTTAAAGCAAAAGGGACTAAATCAGGCGCTTGTGCAAACAGCAGCTGTTCTGAGTGGCAAAAGGGCGAGAGTGCGATCAGCCGGGGACGGTCCCCGCGCTGTCCTGGGGCCCTCACCAGGAGGCACCTCCTGGAGAGCCCCCATGCGAAGGCTGAGGAGCAAAGCAGAGCCTTCAGGAGCGCACAGGCCAGCGGCCAGTGCCGAGCGGGGCGGCCAGGGCTCGCGCTGGCGCAGGAGGGTCCTCCGGCAGGAGGTGTTTGGAGGGGGCCGCGGGCGAGCAGCTGCCACAAGCGGGAAAACCAGCGGAAATGGCGTGTTTGCTAGCCTAGCGCGAGCCCGCGGAGCATAAGCGGCGTCTTCCCGAGCGCAGCCCTGGTCGTGTCGCTCTGGGCTCCAGCTCTCCACTGCTGGAGACGCAACTAGTCCGTTTGGGGGGTTGGGATTTCGTTTTCCTGCCGGCCTGCTCCGGGCCACGAGGGCTGTGTGGTGATGGAAAGCAAACTGGGGGCTCCCTGGAAAACGTGCAAGCTTTGCTGGCACGGGGAGGCGCGCGCGCGGCCGGATCCGTACGTAACGCCGGGGAGCTGTGGCTTGCTTGGGTGCTTACTTGTCCTGCCCGGGCTCATGGTGTCACTGCTGCGACCTCCTCAGCGCGGATGTCACTTACACCGTTCTGCTCTGGTCCCCTCGGCCCGCTTCCCGGGCGGCATCTTTCCCAGCCCGGGCTTGTAACGTGAGCATCACCTCCCGCCGCTCCTAGGGGCTGGCATAGGGCAAGCTCTCCGTGCCAGGGAAGCGGCTTCGCTCAGGCTTGGAGGCGAGCGCGTGTCTAACGAGCGCGCGGGAGGAGCCCTCCATCAGCCGCGTCCTCGCAGGACGTCAGTGGGAATAACCACAACCATCCTTGCTCACCCCCTCGGCCTCTGTGCACTCGGCTCCATCCGGGGGACGAGGGCTTCTCCCTGCTCTCCCCTTTCCCGTTCTTCCCAGCCGTAGCCTCCCAAGCTGCTGGAGGTGACAGGCTCCCTCCGATGGGGAACGCGGCGTGTTCTGCCACTGCCCGAGACACAGGGCGGCGCAGGAAGAGCCACCCGCCGGGGCCAGGAGCCCCCGCGTGCGCACGCCGGCCAACAAGGAGACCCCGAGGAAGGCCGAGGGAAGGGGGGCTGCGTCGCGGTGCGCCCGCTGCATGCTGCCGCCTCGCAACCCTGTTCTGTGTCTCCTCCGCAGGGGCCACCCTGCCGCCAGGGAGCGAGCCCACAGTGGACACGGTGTCAGTGCAGCCCATCCCCGCCTACTGGTATTACGTTATTGCCGCCGGAGGTGCCGTTGTGGTGCTGGCGTCCGTCGCGCTGGCCCTGGTGCTCCACTACCACCGCTTCCGCTATGCGGCCAAAGAGCGGTCACGCCATCGCCTACAAAACCTCCCACTATGCCAACGGGGCGCCCGGGGCCGTGGAGCCCACCCTAACCATAAAGCTAGAGCAAGAGCCCGGCGCGCGCCGCTGAGAGCCCAGCGCCACGGCGGCGAGCAGACAGAGCAAAAAGACAGACAGACAGACAGACACTTAAAAGACTTCAGATACGTTGCCTCAGTTTTGCACTTTTCTCCTTACCTAGCATCCGTGTGAACTCTTAGACATCTCTGGCCCTCCTCCGTGTCCCCCTTGGTCCCCCCCGTGCCACCGCCTCCCTGAATCTCTGACAAACGTTTGTAAACTAATGCTGCACCTGGGATCGCCGGAGGAGACACGTCGCCCGCCCGGGCACGGCCGTGGGCGCTGCGCCGCGGCGGGGCCGTTTCGGGCTGCCCCCGGGGTCCCGGCGTACGCGGGAGGGCGGGCGGCCGGCGGGAACGGCCCCTCGGGGGCTGGCTCGTCCTGCCTCTACTTGCACAGGGAACGCTCCGGGGGGTTTGTTTGTGTCTTTGTTTGTTTGTCCGTTTTCGCCTCCCCTCGGGAAGGCCCGGGACCCGCTGTGTTTACGTGGGAAGAGCGCAATGCTTTTTGTTTTTTTGTTGCCTTATATCGAGCTGTGGCGGGGTTCCCGCTCCGAGCGCGTTGCTGTCCCGGCGGCGCCCGCGGAGCCCGGAGGCGTTCGGAGAGGCCCGAGGTCTTACCTTGCATCCCGCCTTTCCCGAAGGCCCCTCCCTGCCACAGCCATTGCGGCGCCGGGGGTCCCTCCTCGCCGCCCGCCCGCCAGCGAATCTCCTCGAAGTTGCCTTATGCCCGCGAAGCTCCCGATGAATGTTCAGTCCGTATCCGTCGAAGCCAGCCTTAGGTAGCGCGCAGACCTCGGCGGGGCGAAGGTGGCCGCTAGGCACTGTCATTTCGTGAGGACCACAGGTTTATTTATGCCGTGCGTAGCCTCGCTCGGGGTGCGGGCGGTTTTGCTGTCACACGGGGAAGTGGGAGAGGGCTCCTCCGGGTCTTTCTGCTGGAAACAGTCACGAGACGAGTGTAATTCCCTTTCCTGGGTATTATTTTTTTGCTTTCCTTCCCCCCTCCGCCCGATTCGTAGCTGCTGATTCATAGACAGGGCCAGCTGGCTTGCTTGGCTGCAACAAGTTTTCCATGAGCTCACGTTCTGCTCGTGCAAGCGCCGGACAGGCAGGGCCTGGCGGCCCGCCCGGCACGGCCGGCACCGCGGCCGGCGTGACCCAGAGCCAAAATGCCTTAGCCATATTGCTGCATGACCACGTGCACGAGCGGGTGGGATCGATCGCTCTGACGGCAAAAAAGAAAAGAAGAGAAAAAAAACGACGAGCGCCCCCGCTGAGGAGGGTTTTTCCATCTTGCTCGTGTTATTTGCATGGTCAGAGCCCTGGCCGGTCCCAGGCCGCTAGCAGCTCCCGTCCAGCCCTGCGTGGGGCTGCGAGGAGAGGTGGCACCTGGGCGCTACAGCCCGAAGCACCAAAGACGAAGCAAAAGGTCACGACTAGGTTTTTATCCCCCCTCCCCAGCCCCGTCTCCCCAGCTCCTCGAGCCGTGACATCCCCAGCGTTGCCCAGTTGCCTGTGTGTGGAAAAAAAAAAATCTTGTGGAAATTTGAAACTCTTTGAAAATGTATTGTGTGGGATGTAATAAAATGACAATATTTTTATACAAACAACTGAGGTTTTTCTTCCTTCTTCTCTCTTTGCGAGCCAGAACGCCGATGAGTGGCACGAAGCATCGGGCCTGAGGGTTGCTTGGGGCTTTGGCTGTCACGGCTGACACGCTCGCCGCGTTCCTGGGGCCGGGGCTCTGGAGCCGGCCACGTACCCTGCAGCTTGCAAGGCCTGGAAATTGCCATGTGCTCCTTGTCTGCGAGAGGAGGAGGAGGAGGAGGTGCCTTCGCAGCCTCGCAAGGAGCTGCGCTGGTGCTTTCAGGTGCCCCTTGGAACAAGTCAACAGGATCTCTGTTTATTCAAAGTGTGTTTTGCTGGCAGTCTGAGTGGTTTTTCTTGCCCTCCTGCATTTGCTTTCCTCCTCTTTTGCTCTTCCCCCTGAGAGTCGGCTCAGCTTTGCAACGAGACTCCCTGGCTTCGGAAGGAGTTCAGAGCATCAGCAAAACAGGGAAAGAAAGAAAATCAGGTGCGATCCCCCACTTGGGCTGTTCAAACACAAGCAAAGCCGAGGACCTGCATCTCTGCATTTTTTTTTCCTTCTTTTCTTCTTTTTTTGTGCGTCTGCCCTACTCGTACAGCTCAGCGGTGCCCGTGCGCTCGTGCACACGGTGTGTGTTTTGTGCCCTCGGTGCCTGTCCCAGCGGAGCTCAAAGCAAACACGCGCGTGGGAGAAGACGGAGAGGTAGAGGGTGGCACCAGCTCGTGACAAGGGGTTTTGGGCCAGGTCCAGCAACAGGACAGACATGGGATTTCTGGTTGCTCTTGTGCCTACCGGCACCTCCGTCTCCTCCTGCCAGTGCCACTATCTTAAAACAAATGTACACTGAAGCTCCTTAATCTCTGCAAATACTAATTCTCTCCCACGAGCTTGAGACGCTGCTTATCTCGATGAGCATCTCCCCTATCTGCTCCAGGTCCCAGGAATCAGCCTTTCGCTGGCCATGCTCCCCGATCGCACAAAGAATCAGTTTTCCCGGCATCCAGCCGTTCCCAGCGGCAGGGCTGGCACCATCTTTCCGGGACAACCGCCTCGGTGCTCCGGCGCCACTTTGCCACGCGCGCCAGGGCTGCCTCCACAAAAAGCTCTCCTTGCACTTAGGTACAGGGGCTCCTGTCAGCTTCCTCGCCCACCTTTCCTTAATAATTTCTTTTTTATTTTTTTCATTTAAAAATATTGCGTTTATTGTGCATGCAGATTGCCCTTTAAGAGAGAAGCTCTGCGTTTACCCAAATGGAGAAGTTTTCCCCCTTCTGCCCAAGAGCTTGTGGGTTTTTCTGCGGACTTTTTCCAGAGCCGGGTGGCTTATTTTGGCTGGCTCCATTTCTGACAATATTGCTGGCATTTCCCACAGAGGAACCTAATTCAGGGCAGCGAGCAGCGCTCCACTGTGACGGGAGGGCATCTGCGCCAGGAGCGGAGCAGAGACCCCCCGGCTTCAGTTCCCACCGGCAGCCAGAGCTGGCTCTAGTTAATGACTCAGGAAACCCCCATATGGAAAAAAGTGGTGTCGGGTTATGTGCTTCCATAGCCAGAGAGCTAATAACAGATTAATGAGGTCCTGCCGCGGGCCCGAGGAGAAAGGCGAGGTGATGAGGAGGCAGAGCACTCTGAAGCGTAAGTTGAGTCGTATTAACATAGGGAATTGAGAAAAATGCTGAAGGAGTAAGTAGATTTGGGGCTGGGGTTTTGCTATAAATGTTCGCTTTTCACATTTTCCCAGTGCTCCTCCCTTTCAAGCTTGAAGAACTGATATTCCCTTGAAAGCAGTGAATAACTGAGACTTTCTTTTTGTGGCTTTTCCTTCTAAACTACCTAGGGGAATAAAAAAGTGCCAAATTGTTAATGTGTTTTCACACAAAATTCAGAGGAGCTGGCACACTGAGAAGAAGACTTGCACCTACTTTCCATAGCACTTGGCTTCCTTTGCAGGCTGTGGTCCGGTTCCCACCTTTGCATATGTTGGTGCAACCACCTACACTTTCCGTAGGGTTGCACAGGTGAGGCTGCCGGCAGAGCAGCGCCGCTTGCCTTAAAGACACCAGAGGACTCGCCAAGGAGACGCTTGCAAGTGTGAACTGCTTTGCAAGTTCCTTTCCACATGTTCAGCTCTAAACGTTTGCGCAAGGCCCCCAAGCGCTTCTCCCAACTCCAAGATGTTGCCATCTGGGCCTGTCGCTTCCAGAAGTGTTGAGGAAGTGTGTGAGCTTGGAGCTAAAATGAGGATTTGCAGAAGATGTTGTGCACCTCTGTTTCTGCAACAAGCCAACAGCAGCATCGTTAGCAGGCTCACTAACGCAACGCTGCTCATCGGCCAGGACCAGCGTTGCCTCCTGTGCCTTGCTAGGCCCTCTTGAGCAAAGCCTTGAGCCCTTCCAGCAAGGAGGGCCAAATGCAGTTCTCAAACTGGTATTTGGGGAAATACCGGTAACTAGGGCGGAGAAGTGAGGATCGTGACCCTCAGTCAGTTTTAGGAATGCGACTTCTGCCACTTTCAAGTTTTTCTGGTCTTCTCAAGGTGCCTTTTTGGCTGAGCACCCGAAGTTGCAGTCAGGTTGGAAAAGCCTAAACAGGTTGCAATGAAAGGGCATTTTCTTCTGGAGTACTGAAGAAGAAACACTGTTTCTATATACAGAAGTAATACTGGGAAGACTGCGCAGAAAAGCACTTGCCTCTGCTCAGACTGCGACGTGTGTGTTTGGTTACTAGTGCTTGGTCTGCACTGAACAGCATAAAAAGAAATGTCGCCACTAAAAGGGACTTGGATCAGAGAGATGTTAACATAAATGCCTAGATGTGGACACCCGTTTACCACTCTCCCCATTTGACCAGATTTTGCATTAAAGCATGTAATGATGATACATGACTTAATCAATTTACCGGGAATTTATTTGAAACCGGAAGGATAACTGGGTCACTGGAGCTCTGTGTCCACTAAGATGTACAGGGAAAGATGAAAAGGAGAGTGTGCTAATAGGCCCTAGCATTAATGGGAAGTAATGATGGGTACTGAGATCCTATTGAAAGTCATAAGGATAATGCCCATGAGCATGTTAATAGTGAATTATGGCCATTATGGAGGCATCAATGACAATATTTTAGTGCTATTCACATTACCTGGATTCTTTGCTCTTTGGTCTCTTCTCTTCTTAAAACCTAGTTGTTTGATAGACTTGAAATGTGATGTAGTGGGAAGAGCCTGTTGTTGGTGTGAGGGTACAAGAGTATTCGCTGACTTTCGCTACACGAGGAGGAACTTTAGTAGTTGAAATACTGTTTCCCTCTGACAGGTCCCCACAGTGACCATTGGCAATAATGCCTCATCCGAATGGCTTTTTTAAACACACCGTGCTTCCCATTTTGTTGTTCTAGTGAATTTCCCAAGACTGGAGGATGACTTTCCCATCCCCGAGCAAGGCTTCGAAGACAGCGACGATCATGGTTGGTACTGAAATGCCACGTGGCGATATATCCCGGGGGGGAGCTAGGTTTTCAGTGGCAGGTGCCATAGTTATTTCCAGCCCTGAAGACATCTTCCATAGCTGGGGATAGGAGCGGGCTGGCACGGCCTTTCTGCTGGATCTCGCCCTCTGTGATGAGACTCTCAGTTATTCCATCCCTTCCCACTCTGCTATGTCGTGCAGAGCTGTGCAACGTGAAGAAGTAGGTGATATACAGCAGAGAGACAGGAAATTAGGAAATGTGCCGTCACTTGACCTTCCTGTGGGCGCCTTGTGTAGTCTTGAACAAATTAGTTATATTTATTTTCCCTCTTTTTACAACCAATCCATCACCAGTGTGATTCCTCCCTTCCATAGCTCTGTGTTTATACCACCAGGTCTAGGCAATGGCAATGCTGGTCTGAGAAAAAGCAGATGGCTCAGTTCAAGCCAAAATTTTAGCCATCTGAGAGGTTTTTGAGGAAGAACTTCTTTCTTTATTGTTAGGATGACAGAGCCCTGGCACAGGCTGCCCAGAAAGGTTGTGGAGTCTCCTTCTCTGGAGATCTTCAAGAATTGCCTGGATGCCACCCTGTGCCACATGCTGTAGGTGTCCCTCCTTGAGCAGGGGGTTGGGCTGGGTGATCTCTAGTGCCCCCTTCCAACCTCAGCCATTCTGGGATTCTGTTTGTGTTTCAAAACCTGCTTATCCTTCCTAACTCTAAGAAATTCCTCCAACCTCCTCTGAAGGAGGAGCAGAGTGCTGCTGAAATCCTTGGGCCCTGCCAGAGACTCTGGTTCTTGTGCCTTCATGCAAGTTTTAGCTGAAGCTTTTCCCTGCCTTGAGCTTGAAGCCAAGATATCATTGCTGTGTGGTTTGGGGATGAATAAGTCTGCTTCATGGAGGCTGTCAGAGGTTGCGAGCTGTACGCGGGCAGGTCGCTGGTGAGGCAATGACGTGTTTGACACAGACGCTCCAGTACTTCTAGGTGAGGGGCAGAGACAGCGATCCACAGCCCAGTGACAGGAAAATAGCAAATGACATCAGTGAATTATCGCTCTGGTGCTAAGGACTTCTTCTGACCATGGCAGATATATTATCTGGTACATGGCAGCTTACCATATGTCATTGCCTAACGCTTTGTAGAGTATTCATGCCATCTACACTAAGAGTGTAATTTAGGTTCTCTCAGTTGACCTTCTTGGAGCATCCAACTTTCTTCCACTTTGTAAACACAAGGGTGGCTTAACTTTCGTTCGCTGATTTATATATCCCCTTCCCCAGTGCCAGACATGGACCCCAGGGGACATTGCCCATGTCTATATGAGTGTGCACAGACAGTAAACAGCATATGAGTGCCTACTTGTGGAGTGAAACAGAAGTCCTCCAAATTACCTAAACAGCATGTATGAGTGACTACTTGCAGAGTGAGACAGAAGTCCTCCAAATTATCTAGGAGTCTTACAAATATCAGCTTCAATAGAGTTTAGGAGCCAAAGCACTTTTGAGAGTGTGCATTAAAGTGGTGACTTAGTGTCTGGACAAAGACATTAGTTTTCTTTTCTTTCTTCCCTTTCTCAATGGCAAGCAATCCTGCAAAGTCAATATATTGTATTTGTGTTAGGACAAGTGGAACTGAACTTTCAAGTGCTAATTGCTACTTGCATGGCATTTTGACTTGCAAATGGAGAAAATTAAGTCTGGGAACTGTGACAGATTTGTTTCCGTAATTCTGAACCCAGTCACACTTGAAGGGCCAGAGTCTCAGTGAGTGTGAGGTGCTTGTATGCTATTCACGTAGACTGAGATGCAAAAAGGAATTAGGGCTCCTACATTTCTTGGGAATTGGGTGCTTCAGCACTTTTGGACAGGGGTTGGCAAAGCCTGCCAATATATACTGCCTAGGAGCACAGATGGCTCTTTGGTCATTACAGCTTCACCTAAGAAATGAGTCATGTGGACAAAACAGTGATCCCTGGATAATAAATGCCCGTTTCACTGCAGATTACTTTGGATCGGATAGGAACGACACACTGTTCTCTACTAACTCTCCAGGAACATCCAAGCTGGACAAAGAGAAGAGCTGGCTCTACACCTTGGACCCCATCCTGGTCACCATCATAGCGATGAGCTCCCTCGGCGTCCTCCTCGGGGCCATCTGCGCCGGGCTGCTGCTCTACTGCACCTGCTCATACGCCGGCCTCTCCTCGCGCAGCTCCACCACGCTGGAGAACTACAACTTCGAGCTCTACGATGGCATCAAGCAGAAGGTCAAAATGAACCACCAGAAGTGCTGCTCGGAGGCCTGATGGGCCACCTCAGGATCTCCCTCAACGCTGCGGTCCGGTGAGGTGGGCTGGTGGGGACAACTCCTTGTTTTTTGCTGTTTTCTACGGGAACTGAACGCCATAATCTCCAACGACCTGGCCGGGAGGAGCGAGGGAGCGGGGAGGTGCTGCTCCTGCCACCGGCCGTGACCGCGAGGCCCTGGCTGGCGGGTCGGGGTCACCGAGGACTGGACGGGCGTTTCCACGGCCTGGTTTGTTGGTTCTCCTTCGTGCGTGGCGGAGCGGGAGGATGTTTTTTTTTTTCCTTTTGGATGTGAGAAACTAGATGTCGGTTGCTCTTTCCCACTTCCTCTCTCCGATAAATTGCCAAGAAGGCTGGGGGATTTCTTCAGCTCTCCTGTCCTTAGAAATAATCCCACACACACATACAGACCCTGCCCCTTGTCGACCCCCCACCCCCCATATGGATACTGTTTTGGCTATAGGGGGTTCGTGGGCATCCCGCTAAACCCAGGAAGCAGCAGTTTCTAATCCTGAAGACGGGGCAGGTCGCTGCCCTTGGATTTCTTCCTCGTGCCAGGGGTAATGGCACGAGGCACGTGGTAGCGCCGGAGACAGTGACAGCGCTTCCCAAGTCATCGGGACCCGGAATGGAAAGGAAACCATGCATGTGGAAGCACCTCATCGAGAGAAGCTGAAGAGCCTTAAAGTGAATTGTGAATAAGAGCCATTTATTGAATCCAGATCTTGGATTGAACAGCTGCGGCCTTCATGGGGAAGGCCTCGCTCTGACTCTCCCACCCCTCTTGATCCTGCCCCCTTTTTATTTCCTTTTTTCCTTTTTTTCTTTCTTTTTTTTTTTTTTGGTGTAATCAGAAAATTGCAACAAGCAAAAGATGTGGTCCATCCAGCTCCCGAAGCCCAGGCTTTTGGGAAGAGGGGGCTCCCTCAGCATTGACCTGGGGCGCCAGGCAGAGCGGAGGGTTGGAACCCGACAGGACACCAAACCTCGTGGCTCTGCGACGCTCCCGTCTCCCTTGGCCACGGGCTCCTGCCAGCACCGACATCTTCATCCCTCCCCTGCGTCACATCAGTGACCTGATTCATGAGCTACATTTTGGATTTTTTTTTTAATTTGGATTTTTTTTTACTTTAAATAAGTGCCTTAGAAGTGTTTTTTCCCCCTATCCGGTGATCAGTGCTGTATCAGATGACAAGTGAGGCCTTCATCCTTCCCCCTCGTTTCACTGCTCTTCACTGGATCTCTACTGGGTAGAGCCTCACTGGAGAAGTCTCATCCCTCTGCTTTCTAGTAGTCTGGCAATGCTGTCTCGCAGTCCATGCCTCTCTACCCAGCAGTGCTATGGAGACAATTTAATGGAGAAACAGCTCGGATGTTGGGCCCCAGACTAAGGCCTTCATCTCCAGTCTCATACATGTGGAGCTTGCACGTGTAGAAGCGAGCGCTTTCCCAGTGCATCGGGCTTGTCTTTTTTTCAGGAGCTCCTAAGTACCCAAAATGTCCTGATTTTTCATTAGCAAATGATTTGGGGTTTGGGATGGATGTTTTTCCCCACACACACACACCCCTTCCTTGCTAACGATGGAGCGCTAAAGGTGCGATGTGACGTGACACCCGACTTGTGCAGCCCGCCAGGCAAGTTTTTAGGGGGTAAAGGAAAAAAATAAAAAGGAAAAACTGTCCCTTTTGGCACTGCTCACGTCCGAACCGCGTGCGAGGGGCCGTGGCGGTGCAGAGCCAGCTACTCCCCGACCTGACCCCGCCAGAGGGGAAGGACGGGTGGGAAAGGACCGTACCGTAGCAACGTCGACGTAGGCCAACACTGGCGCAAGTATCTAAGTGAAAGCGGTGAACGTTATGGTGTCTAGTAGGCGTGCAGAGAGCAAAGTTCGTATATACATATATCCAGAAGTAGTGTGTTTGCACACGCGCGTGACTTCACTGTCTGTGGTGTGTCTGTGACTTGTCCCGTGGGGCTGACTCGTGTTCATGTACCTTTTGACCCGGGGCGGGAGCGTCCTGCTGGCCTTGGCGCTGCCGCGGCGCCGCTTGCCCGTCGCCCGCTGGCTAGTACAGGGACCACGCGCGTGCCCTCACCGGGCAGGAGCAGGCCGAAAATGCTGCAAAGCCGATACCTCACTTACCTCTGCTGGGTGCTTTACTGTTCTACTACGGAAAACTGTGTTTGATTGTAACCTTAACAGGGAGAAAAAAAAAAAAGGCAAAAAAAAAAAAGCAAAAAAATATCAAACAAGAAGTCAGTGCTTTCAAATCTTTGCATCCTCCTCTGCAACTGCATTAGGTTTGCGGATCGCAATTCCCTCTGTGAAATTCAGAAAAAAAAAAAAGGGAAAAAAAAAAGGAAAAGCTGGTGCTGATGGTGCTGCCGCTGTCCCCGCGCGGGGAGGCGCTGCCGGGGCCGCCTGCGCCGGGGCGAGCGGGGCAGGACGCCGTCACGGGGCTCCCTGCGGAAATGGAGCCTCCCTGAGCTTTGCGGCTCGAGGCGTCTGAGCGATCGCTGGCTGAGCCAGGACTTACGGACTTAAAGAGCGTTTACTGTGATTCTTCAGTGTAAAAAAAAAAAAAAGACGAAAAAAAAATCAAACTGTGTTTATATGATTTGTATAAAAAAACCTTTTAAAATTACTATTTAATAAACATTATGGTAGAGATCATGTTTCAGTACCTTTTTTTTTTTTTTTTTTTTAATTAATTTGTGCAAGTTAAACACCCAGCAAGCCCAAAACAGAGGACTGGGGCCCACCAGGGACACCCTGGGGAAACTGGCCTTCCCTGCCAGCAGACTTCTCATGTTTGAAGCACTTTAATAGGCAAATAACTAATGCCTAATGTGAAATGCACAGCCTGAGCGTTGAAGAATTGAAGGGCCTTGGGACGGGCCATGAATCTGCTGGGGTGGCGCGGCGGGAGGCCGGGCTGTCATCAGCCTGAGACGGACGGCTGGGGGACTCGGCAGCTCACATCAATCTGCCAGGGGAGAAGAAATAAAGCCCGCTCGGACCCCCAAAATAATAACAATAAAAAAAAGCAAAAAGTGATGAGAAGATTTTAGGGCATGAAGGTGAGGGAAAGGGAGGATGACGCGGAGCTGAAAGCCCAGTATAGCGAGTAGAGCAGGAGTGAGTACAGTGAGCAGAAGCAAACACATGGAGGGGGAGGCAAAAATTCCAAAGCCTGCCCAAAATGCTCAGGTCATGCAGGTGTCTCCCACCTGGCTCTGCCCATTTCTCACCGATGAGGGCTGGTTTCTGCCGGGCAAGAACCATGCAGGCCTAAATGAATGGAATGCACTGTATGAGGAGGAGCAGTCCCTGCCCCCAAAACCACCAGGTTTGGCTCAGCTACAGGGCAATATTTTTTATTTTACTCATTATCAAAATGCACACACACTTCTTGCCCTCTGTACATCCCATGTTAGACGATCTGTGGACTGCTCCATGGAAAATGCAGGCTGGATGCTCCCCCAACACCTTTCGGCTGGGGTCTCCCAACCCTCCTGCCATAGGACTGAGTGGAGCATCCTCTCTGCTTGCCTCAGCAATGGGAAAATCCAACGCACACAGCCCCATCCCACTGAAAACCTGGCACCAGTCCCACCTCCCCATGTCCCCAGGGCGGCATGGGGACTCGCAGCAGCCCGGCCCTCGCAGCGCCTGCTCGGTTGCCCCGTCTCATCGGTTACCGTGTCTGTTTTATCGCTGTGCCCGTTTTCCCAGCGGTCACAAACTGCTTCTCCCTGAGGAGCCAAGTCCTGGATGAGCATCCCGGTCTCGCTCCGGGAACACACTCGGATATTAAAGGGACCGGAGAGCACCATTGCTGCCAGGTGATTGACACCACAAAGACTGATGGCCCTTGTACGAGCTCCCAACAGAAGCCTCCTTCTGCACCGCGGATAGGAACAACCGTCCCAGGCTGAAATCCCCACACAGCTGCATTTTCCAAGGCTGCAAAAGCGACTTGGAGATTCCTGGCTCCGCGTTCCCTGAGCCTCGCATTTTGGCAGGGGCAAGGCCTGGCTGCAGCTGATGCTCTTAGCTGCTCACAGCTTAAAGGCGCCGTCCGCTCCTTGCTCTGGATTTCCTCCCCGTCTGCGTGCAGGGGAGGCTGCGGTGCGAGCGGCGGCCGTTTCGGTCACAGCTCCTCCTTTCCTGCAAGCACTGCCTGCAGTCAGCCCCACACCTATTCACCCAGCTCAGGGCCTTCTTTCTGTTGCTTCCTAATGTGGGTTTTCTCGCCTGCTTCCTCAACAACCAGCTTTCCTGAAGGCAGCTGCTGGCTCCCTCCCTACCCCTTCAAGGGTCCTCTCTGTATGAAGTCCTCTTCACGTCACTGCTGACAAATGCAGGTAATAAAGTTGCGGCAGATTTACTGCTGCAAGAACCCTCTTCCATCCATCTATCCATCAGGAGAGGGAGTAGCTTTTAAATGAGGCAGGAGATGGACTTTGCTGCTAGTTATGGCTTAAAAAAAAAAAAAAAAAAAAAGCAGGGGAAAAGCCAGGTCATGGCCACGGTTGAAAGCCAGGCCATGGTTGAAGGCAAAGGTCCTTCCCTGACAGGGAGCAGCCCATGTGGTGCCCATCTCCTGGAGGACTCATCTCCAAAGGCCCTCTGGCTCACCTGGAAGACACAGGTCTTGGGGTCCCAAGGACATCCTGCCCACTTCCATCCCTCCCAGGAGAAGTTTGCTACAAAGGGCTAAAAGATGGAAAAGCAGGATCAGGTGAGGCCATAGAGCAAGCTGGGTTGACAGCCTTCCAAAGCCGTCGCGCTTTGGGAAGAGGGGGAAGTCCCTCCCCATCTCCCGGCAGCTTGGGCGACACTGTCCTCGCCGTCGGCTGCTGACCACCCCCGCCAAGGAGTCGCTTCCCTGCTGTCCGCTGGGAGCAGTCGCAGCTAGAGCCGAGCCAGTTCCCAGGCTTGGAGGGCTCCTTTCCCAGGCGCCGGGGCCAGCGCTGCCCCAGGAGCTCCCATCTACCCCGTCTGCGGGGGCTGGAGACGTCACATCAGGAATCTCTGGTGTCCCTGGAGTGACAGAGGCTTCTGACTGCTGGAGAGGGTTACAAAAAAAGTCCATTAGCAGGAGACTGTCTGATGGAGCAAGGTGATGGGTCATGTGTTTGCCATGTTCTTCAACCACATCAGTAAGGGACTTATTGCTGTGAAATTCCCCACTTGGGAAATAGGCTTCCCAAGCATTGCTCCAGCCACAGGAGGGCTGAGCAACACAAGTCAACACGAGTTGTTGGCTTGTTTGCAAATGGTTAGGGGCCTGTTGAACATCTCTCGCAGCACAGAGATCCCATCCCAAATCCCATATGCCGCAGCAGCCCATCTTGCTTGCCCTGGGTGGGGAGTCTGCCTGAGCCTCTGATCTCATCCTCTGTCAGACTTGGAGGGGCAGGAGCATCTGGATAACTTTGGAGATGCCCCAGGACCAAGAAGGACCAGCTGGGCCCTGCACCTCCCCTCAAGGGCTCCCAAAGACTCACATCTCGGGGCCCCCAAGCCCTTCAGCAGCTGCTGTGGGCTTCACCAAGGCCCTCAGCATTGCCCCAAGAGGGGAGAACGTCTCCCCTTCAGGAGCTCCTCTTCAGCCTGTGCAGTAGCTGCTGGAGCCCCATACCCGTCCCCTTCTGCAGGGTCCACAGGAATTTTGCAGCCACAGTGTTACCTCCAAAGCTGGATGTCGGCAGCTCCGCAGCTGTTTCCCATTCTCTTTGGAGGGTTTCGAGCCTCTTCCTCAGAGAATATAATAAATCAGTTTTGATCTTTCCCGTCAGCCTTTTCTGCAATCACGCACCCAGCCCGACATCTCTGCTCAGACATCAAAACACTCGGCGAAACAGAGCCGAGACCTGCTCTTCCTGTCAACTAAAACATTAATTAGGAAAGAACCCTGGTTGGGAAAAAGTAAACAACAGAAAAACCCCACCTCCTTTCAGCCCTTCAAGCAAATAAGGCCCCATGAAGATTAACCACTGGAGAATAGTCGCAGCCATTTGATTTGAGCAGTGACTGATCCACGGTCGCAATTTCAGTTAGCTTTGAGAACATTTTCTGTTTTCTTTATTTCTTTCAAAAGAACCAAGAGAAGGGGGAAAAAGCAGCCATTGCTGCTACAAATCATTACTGTTTGATAAAGCAAAACGCTGGATCCCATTTGGAAAGGTTTCTTCATGACAGCAAGTGTTTTGTCTCATGCTGCTCTAATTTGTGAGCCATGGTGAGGCACAGGTTGTGCTCCCAGGCTTGAGTGAGGTGGTAAAGCTCAAAATCAAGCCCTGACTCCACACGGAGCAGCAGGGTTGCTGTTCTCCCTCCCCATAGTCCCTTTCCTTGCCCTTCCATGCTCCTCTGGAGCAAGCGGAGAGCCCGATGCCAGGGAGAGGGGCTCCCTCATGTCCCCTGGGCTTCATCGGGGCGGGAGAGCTTCTCACCTCAACACCTAACCTAAACACCAAGCCGATGGAGGAGCCTTGGTGTGGTCCATAGACAGGTTTCAGTGCAGGAGGCAGCAAAATTATCTTCTGCGTGGAGGGAGAAAAAAAAACTCTGTCGGGAACAGGGACAAGACTCAGAAGGGTGGAAAAAATTAATC